>SEYY01018778.1:317500-350000 GCA_009176605.1 Armadillidium nasatum | reverse complement strand
CTCAACCCTCATACCACCTCTGTCTAAGAGGCTTCTAAATCGCAATCAGACGAATACCTTTCAAAACCCATGACTTCACCTCGAACGATAATTCAAGTTGTCACATCATGAAAAGCAAAACAAGAAAATTCTTTATTTTCAATTTTCTTATATATATATATATATATATATATATATATATATATATATATATATATATATATATATATATATATATATATATATATATATATATATATATATATATATATATATATATATATATATATAGGATGATGACATCGATCCGTTCGAAGCGATGAAACTACCCCTCAAGGAGTAGTAAAATGAGTTACAGCATTTTGTTTCACTGAGTTGCCCTATTGGCGTTTCACCTTCTCAGAAGGTCTCTAGTATAGGTCTCATATTAGAGTGCTTATACACCCACTACCCTCCTCCCTCTTCACATGTTGCACACAAATTTACAAGCACTTATTCATACATTACCATTTTTAATAACAAAAAGATAGCGAAATATAAAGTTCCCTCGGAATGCTTAGGGGCAGCATCCAAACAATATCCTTCATCTACTCCTCATTCCATCATCACTTGGGAGTTGGGGCCTCCCATAATGGGGAGGGTTCCTCCAAAATTATCAAAATTAAAGCACATTCTTCTTCTCCTGTCTCTGAAATCATCATTTTAAGTGATTTCAACGTTCACCACCGCCAATGGTTTTTATCTAGCTCTCATGGTGGTTAGCTAGTGAACTCGCGTACTATTTTTCTATTCAGAACAACCTTGAACAGATGGTGCATCTCCCTACCAGTCTTGATGATGAATGAAACATACTTGATCTTTTCCAAACTTCTTATCCATCGCTTTATCCTTTAAATTTTTTCATCTTTTGGATTCATCCGTTCACCTTCTTATCCCTGCATCTTATTCTGTCTCTTCAAGTCTTCCGCAAGAACTGGCCCCGTTTTGGACGAGGAGACGTTTCTGGCAGTTCGGTGCTGCTAACTGGTCTGACGTACGGTTGTACTCTTCTGATTTCTCACGGAATGATTACTGATTTCGTATGAGGAGTTCCTCGGGATTTGCAGAGAGCATAACAGAGGGGACTCTCTCTGACATTGGAGGCGTACATTCCATAGTCTTTCCCTTCTCTAAAACCCAAGACACTTTGGTTTAACTTTGCTTGTTCTAATGTTATCCACTGCAGGGATGCTGCCTTCAAAAATTACCGTCGTCTTCAAACTCCAGAAACTCATTCACTTTACGTTTCATTCCTTTAATTGCGCAAAATTTATTTTCCGCAACACCAAAAAATCATATCTCCGTCGTAAGTGCAATGTTGGACAGAGAAAGGATGAGAATATATAGAACGGAGTGTAGCACTAGCCCTTCTCAATGGAGAAGGTATGCGACGGAAGAGTTAAAAAGAACAGCGTCCGTTGTAATAGCAATAGTAGTGATAGTTTAAAGAGTGACTCAACAATCCGACAGGCATAAAGAGACAAGAGAATTAGTGAGAACGAGAGTTAACAAGACGAAATGCCCTAGAATTATATATATATATATATATATATATATATATATATATATATATATATATATATATATATATATATATATATATATATATATATATATATATATATATATATATATATATATATATATATTTTGTAATCAATGTTTGTAAGTCTTTGAATCTCTGAGCTCCACTTTTAAATATTACAAATTTTCAAATTTCTTTATGAAAAATTCACTACATTAAAAATAAAGGTAATATTTTCGATATTCCTTTTTTTAAAAATTATTATTCAATATAAGATGTATGTAAAGTTTGATTCTGCGTTTTAAATTAGAATTGAAATTTTTGGTGAAAAACTCGAGCTTGGTCTCACATTTTTAATTAAAGAAATATTAGAAATCGATTCGCTCTGTTGAAGAAACGCAAAAGAAAGTTTGCTCAAAAATGTTCCAAAACGTTCACTGGTGTAAAATTACACCAAAATCTCTTTTTCCAATATTAATATTTGTAACTATATGATAATTATATAATCGGAAATATAATTACAAATTCATATGAATTAAACAATTTCATTTGAATGTACTAATACCAGAGGTGGGCGCGCAAATTTTAAAATTTAGAGCGCAAATTTGAAAAACTTTGTCCGCAAATGCAAAAGCGCACATGTCCGCAAATGCAAAAGCGCACATGTCCACAAAAAAAAAAAAAAATTTTAAAGCGCAAATTTTGGAGCAAAAAAAACAAAAAAAAAAACCGCTAAGATGTAAAGATGAATTATTTTTAAATTTTATTTGATAAATGCAAATATATAACAAAAAATGAGAAAGAATTTATTATTATTTATTCAGCCATCTATGATCTTTTCCTCCTCGTAACTCTCCTCTTTCATTCTGAAAAGTGGCATATTCCCTTTCATGAAAATAAATTTTTTAAAATTGCTGGATGCAATGGCTGCCCTCTTTGGTCTTAGAATGTCAGAGCCTTGACTAAACAACCTCTCCACGGCCGCTGAGCTGGGTAATGGGGTATTATACTTCATAAACAAGTCCACCCAGACCTCTTGGTATTCACATGGAAAAAGGTTCCTAGTGAGAGGGGTATTGTGGTGAACATTTACTGCATCCCAGCTATCCAAGGTTTGCCGCAACTTCTCCTCCAGAGGTGTCTGCTGGATATATGGGGCCTTCAGTTTCTGAAAAATTTAGAAATGGTATCAAGAACTCAAATCTTTTTTAAGTTTCATTTGAACATTATGTCAGTGTATTATGATATATATATATATATATATATATATATATATATATATATATATATATATATATATATATATATATATATATATATATATATATATATATATATATATATATATATATATATATATATCATCATCATCATCACCGTCCAAACCGGTAGGCTGGCGCCTGACGGGTGCTACTCCTCCAAAATCTTCTCCACGCATTTCTGTCCTCAAACATTCGGTTGTCTTCCACCTCTTCCAGTGTCTTGTTCCTTCGTTGTATGGCTTCTTCTATCGCCTCCATCCATCTCTTCCTTGGTCTTCCCGCCGGTCTCCTTCCTTCTGGTCTCCATTCCAGCATCTCTCTCAGTCTCTCTCCCTCCCCCATTCTCTTCACGTGACCAAACCATCTCAGTTGGTTTCTTTCTATGCATTCCAAAATTGATTCCACCCCAAGTTCCTCTCTCACCAGTTCACTCCTCATTCTATCTCTCAGTGATATATATATATATATATATATATATATATATATATATATATATATATATATATATATATATATATATATATATATATATATATATATATATATATATATATATATAGGAAAAGAGATGCTTAAAGTTTATTCTAAATTATAAAAATAGCTCACCTTAAATGGGTCCATTTCAGATTCATTCCCATCACCTTCAGTGCCTTGATGTGGAGGAGTAAAATTCGATGCAATATTACACTTTATTTCCTCCAATATCCTCGTCTTGACAGCTGGATACTTCCCCTCATTTAACCTATGTGCCACTCCGAGTTTGAAGTGAGGGTGCAGAGCTGTTGCCATAAGCAAATCACAATCATCAAAAATCCTGCTGAACCTCGGTTCAAATCCCTTTTCTTTCCCTTTGTTTGGCTTTGGCTGCTTTAGTAAGTAAGTAGTTGACTAAGCTTTTGGCATAGTTAAGTTTTTTCACCTCTCGTTGCAATTCCACGAGATTGTCCTTGAGGAGGAAGAGGTTAGGCAATAGAACCCCGCGTACGCATTCTTCTCATCCTGCAACATATCCAGCCTAACAGCAATAGGCGTCATTATTTCGATGTACTCGGCAATTACCTCCTTGTCAGTTTTATTAAATATTGGAAGACAAGGCTTTTGTTCCATACAAATGTTGTTGATTTGTGCCATGCTACCATCAAGGTTCTTAAGCAGGTCTTTCATAGAATCGTATAGGGAGTTCCAGCGAGTAACACTTGGTGTTACTCGCTGATTTCAAGCGATGTGTTGATTTAGTCAAAGCTCAAGGTTTTTTTTACATTGGGAGCATTCAATCTTTCCCTTGCACAAGACTCTATTGCCCTCAGTATACTCCTTCTTGGTCTTGACAGACCCATAGTACTTGATAAGATGGGGACATGGGTGCTCTATATCATCTTGGCTGCTTTTTTCATGGGAAGTACCAGCAGCATCACACTCAATTTCAGGAGTTGTACTTTGACGACTTTCACGGTTTGCAATTCTTTTTCCCGTTAAGTACTTATCCATATCTGTTTTATTCCAATTTAAGCACAAAAATACTAAAAAGGTATAATCGCTAATCACAAGTAATCAGTAAACTTAGCATATTGGCTATAATAATAATAATAATAAATAATAATAATAATAATAATAATAATAATAATAATAATAATAATAATAAATAATAATAATAACAATAATTATAATAAATAATAATAATAATATAATAATAATAATAATACTATTTTTATTATATATATATATATATATATATATATATATATATATATATATATATATATATATATATATATATATATATATATATATATATAAATCAGCAACGAAAAATATATAGTGAAATTGCCTATTAATTGTTCAAGGTTAAAGAAAACGATTTAGTTCGTTTCAAGGAATATTCCTTGTTTGTTTGTTTCTTACAGTAACGTATGTAATTCAGTATATATATATATATATATATATATATATATATATATATATATATATATATATATATATATATATATATATATATATATATATATATATATATATAAACAATATCTTTTATTATCGAGGGCAATTTGATATTTTTTAAATATCGATATTTTTTTATATATCGGCATTCCTAGTTTAAGTATTAACTTTTAATTAGCATAAATAGTAATAAAATTTGGCTGATTAAATAAGAAACTGAAATATAACCCCAAAATTGTTTTTTAAGAAAAATGACGAAGCGCAAATTGGTAAGCGCTATTTTCAAAAAACTTCCGCAAAAGCGCAAATTTGCGCTCTTAAAAAAGTTGTTAACCCAAAATGCAAAAGCGCACATTTTCGAAATTTAGCGCAAAACGCAAAAGCGCAAATTTTTTTTTTGAAGCGCAAATCCCGCTTATGCCCACCTCTGACTATATATATATATATATATATATATATATATATATATATATATATATATATATATATATATATATATATATATATATATATATATATATATATATATATATATAATATATGTTAATAAAGAGAAAGCGATAAGGAAACAGAGAAAGAGAGGGGAAAAAAGAGAGAGAGAATAAGTGGATGAAAGTGAAATTAAAATTGATAGAAGGAAAGAGAGAGATAGAGAGATGAAGAGAGAGAAGGAAAGCGAAAGGGAGAGAATGAAAGTAAAAAACACAGAGAGAGAGAGAGAGAGAGAGAGAGAGAGAGAGAGAGAGAGAGAGAGAGAGAGAGAGAGAGAGAGAGAGAGAGAGAGAGAGAGGTGGACATTTTATCTTTACGTTCTTATTGTTTCGTTTTATTTTTTAATACTTATTGTTCCATGGAGATTCTGTTACCTTTTAAGGTTGAAAGGAAAATGCCACACGGCATATAATGCTCCATCGGTACAGGGGAAACGTACAAATGCCGCTTTTATTAATAGTACATTTTTAATAAAGAATGAAATTTCAGGTCTAATAACATTTTTATTATTTCTCATAAAAACTATACGCTCATTTACATTATCATTACGTATATATATATATATATATATATATATATATATATATATATATATATATATATATATATATATATATATATATATATATATATATATATATATATATATATATATGTGTGTGTGTGGGTGTGTGTGTGTGTGTGTGTGTGTGTGTGTGTGTGTGGAGTAAGCAGTGCAAGGGAAGGTGTGTCACCGTCCGAAGCGATGTAAGTACCTCCCACTAAGCATAAGTCACCGAATGATAGGATGAGCTACATCATTCTGTTTCACTCTGTTGCCCTAATCTCGTTTCACCCTCTCAGAGGGTCTGTAGTGTACCTTCGTCTCACATTGGAGTGCCTATGCACCAACTACCCTCTCCCCTCTTCACATATCCCACACAAATTTAAAAGCGCTTACTATAGTAGTGCATTCCCTTTTTAAATAACAGAAAGATGGCGAAATATAAAGCTACCTCGGAGATGCTTAGAGTGGTAGCATCCAAACAATGTCCCTCATCCACCCCTCACTCCATCATCACTAGAGAGTTGGCAGTTCCGATGATGGTGATGGTGCCGCCATAACTTTGCTGCCGACTTTCCCTGGTACACGGTCTTCTTATTTTCATTAATTTCTGCAACATTCACTGTCTTTTCTTTAAAATCCCCTTTGTCGAACACCGCCTCACTTCTTCTACACTTCATACCTTGTTCTTTAGTGAAGCTCAGGTGGTTGAGTGTGCTGACAGCATGTTTTAATATATTACCTCCTACTTTCTCTATTCTCAATTTTCAGCTAGAGAAGGATGTAGCGCGTATCTTCGCAATGAGTGTTCTCGTAACTCTAATTTGGAGTTCTCGGGATTCTCCACTTTATGGCTTAAACTTCCTTGCAATTCTACAACTAAATTTATTTGTTCAGTCTATTTATCCCCTAATTCTACTGGCTATAAAAAAATTCTACTATTTAAATTCAAAAATAGAACACATTCTTTCTTCTTCTTTCTCCGAAATTATCATTTCAGATGATTTCAACTTTCATCACCGCCAATGACTTTCATCTAGCTCTCGTGATCTACCTGGGAACCTCGCCTACCACTTCTATTGAGAATACCTTGCCCAGCTGGTGCGACTCCTTACCCTTACCCCTGGCATACTTGATGATGAAGCCGACATACTTTATCTATTCTTAACTTCTTATCCTTCTTGGAAATTTCTTTTCTCTTCTGGGCTCATCTGATGACCTCCCTATCTCTGTATCTTGTTATGTATCTTCAAGTCTTCGTTCTTCGAAGACTTTGGTGCTGCTAACTTGTTGGAGTTGCGGTTGCACTTCTCTGATTTCCCATGGAATAATTACGTGGGAAGGGTCCCTCGTAATGTACAGAGCGCATAACCAAGGTCATTTTCTCTGTCATGGAGGCGTACATTGCATATTCTTTCAATTTAACTAAACCTAACAAACCTTGGGTTAACTTTACTTGTTTTTATTCTATTCGCCGCAGAGATGCTGCCTTCAGGAATTACCCTCGTCTTCAAACTCCAGAAACTCAATGAACTTTTAATTCATCCCGGAATTTTGCAAAATCTTTTCTTCGTAAAACTAAAAACTCATTTCACCTTAAAAAAAATTGCAAAAATCTTTCTGCTTCCTCCTCCTCACTCCCTTTGACATTTTGCAAAAAATGTTAACTATAACTTTGTTCCTTCCTCTTTCTCTCCTCTTGTACCTTCTGACTGCACAACTGATGTTTCACCTTCTACTAAACCAGAAATGTTCGCTCATACTTTTGTTTATAATTCCATCTTAGACGATTCTGGATCTGTACATCATCCATTTACATCCTCCAACACATTTATATCTAATATTGTAATATCTTCTTAAGATGTCACTCCTGCTCTCTCTGAGCTTAACACTAAGAAGAAGTATGGTCCTGATGATATCTTCCTGTGGTTCTCAAACTTGTGCTTCTGAGAAAACACTTTGCCTATGTAAATTATTTTATCTTTGTACTCTATTTGTACACCATACTTTCTTGCTGAAAGAGTGCACTCATTACGAGAACTCTTCTTCAGCCTCAGTTCTTTCTAAACTTCGAGTTTATCCTAAACTGGAAGATTTGGAAACATCCTAATTCCTCTAATCTTCTCTCTTTCGTAAAGAATGCTCTACTGGCGATCTTCTACACTTCATACCTTGTTCTTTAGTGAAGCTCAGGTGGTTGAGTGTGCTGACAGCATGTTTTAATATATTACCTCCTACTTTCGTAAAGAATGCTCTACTGGCGATCTTTCCCTTCTCTCTGACTCTTGGTCCTCCACTCTTCCGTATTTCGGTGAATCTTTTACCGTCACGCTAGACATATCGAAAGACTTCGATAGAGTCTGGTACAAAGCTGTAATTTTCAAACTTCTTTTTTCGGAATCAGTGTTTCTTTCTGACTTCCTTTCCAGTCGTTCTATAGAAAATTTTGTAGGTTACTACAGTTCTTCCTTTAAATCTATTAATTGTGATGCTCCTCAGGGATCTCTCCTATCCCAAACTCTTTTTTTTTTTTTTTTTTTTGTTCTTCATTAATGACTTTCTATTACTTCAGCACCTATCTACTCCTTTGCTAATGACTCCACCTTTTTTTACTCTTTTCGATTAGAAAGACACCTTCCTAACAGCAGTTATTTGAAGTAAGGAGGGAGGCATTGGAGCAACTAACTTCTAATCTTTTTCGTATTTCAAATAGAGGCAGAGAAAATGATGGTCGTTTTCAATGGCTCGAAAACTCAAACCTCCAATATGTCTTAATATTCCCGGTGGTTCTTTTTCTCGGATCTCTTTTTAGGAAAGATCACAAACATCTCTTTCTAAACAAGCCAATAAAATGCGTGTTATTCAAGTTACACCAGTTGATGCTCTTTTTAGGGGTACTGTTCGCCTCTATATGGAGTATGCCTCACACATCTAGGATGGTTCCACTCATATAGCTCTCCTTGAAACGGTGGAGTATAAAGCTTTTTGTCTTATCATATCTTTTGCTTTCAATAACTCTCTCCAAGTCTCTGTCTGTCGAATTGTTGCGTCACTCTATCTCTATACTATAGCTATTTCAACGGACCCTGCTCTTTTGAACTCTCCCGTCGCATACCTCCTCCATTGAGAAAGACTCGTGAGGCAATCCCTTCTACTTAGTCTCATCCTTTCTCTGTCCAACTCTCCGACCTCAAGACTTAATGGCTAGGTTCAATCTTTCATAATATTTTACTAGTAAAGTGGAACACACTCGCTTTACATATTGTCACCAACCTCCTTTGACTTCAAACACCAAGTATCGGGACATGTCGGCTATTAATTGGACTTGGAATTTGATATTTTCCTAATTCTGGTTGAAATTAGAAGGCCTCTGGCCTTCGCCCATCAGATACATATATATATATATATATATATATATATATATATATATATATATATATATATATATATATATATATATATATATATATATATATATATATATATATATATATATATATATATATATATATATATATATATATATATATATATATATATATATATATATATATATATATATATATATATATATATATATATATATATATATATATATATATGTATATATATATATATATATATATATATATATATATATATATATATATATATATATATATATATATATATATATATATATATATATATATATATATATATATATATATATATATATATATATATATATATATATATATATATATATATATATATATATATATATATATATATATATATATATATATATATATATATATATATATATATATATATATATATATATATATATATATATATATATATATATATATATATATATATATATATATATATATATATATATATATATATATATATATATATATATATATATATATATATATATATATATATATATATGGAAGATGTCGAAAAATTACGGGAAGGTAAAGAAAGCTCTCCTCCTCCGGGGTCGAAGCACCACATGTCTGATACATTTTCTGTCCAGTTCTCTGATCCGAGACTTAACTGCTATGCTCATTCGAATATGTACGCCACTGGGGAAGACTAAAGCACCCTTCCATTTATATATTCTTCACACTTTCATACTCCTGAAATCGGATCATTTTGGACATTACTTTGGTTATATATATATATATATATATATATATATATATATATATATATATATATATATATATATATATATATATATATATATATATATATATATATATATATATATATATATATTATTTTTATTTTTTTTATTATCTAAAAATCCAAATTTTAAATAACAAAATATATATTTTACTCAAAGAAGGAAATCTAATCAAGTTTTATTTTATCAAATTTTGTAACAAAACCCTGATATAATATTATAAAGATTCTCCCTTCCCCCCTCCCTTATTTTGGGGATATATTTTACATCTACTCCTTCTCGAAAAACACACCACTTGTTTACGATCATCGATTAGCAACAGAGGTATTATTATTTTAGCTCTCTTTTTTATATATATAGATAACACATTTTAAATTATTTTATATTTCATTTATATTTTTTTTCATAAGAGTAATCATTGTAGTTTTAAACAATACTTTATTATTATTATTGTTGTTATTGATATTATTATTATTATTATTATCATCTCTGTTTTGAAAGCAAAAAAATTTCCATTATTTTTAATTATTTTAATTATTATTATTATTAGCATTTTTTCTCTTTCATCATATTGCTAATATTTCATCCTCTTATAGCATAATCAAAAATACATTTATCGTAGTCATTCTTATTTTATTTTATTTATTGTAACGTTGGTATGTGTTTTACTGTACAATTTTTCATTCATATTAATCTCAAAATTTTATTAAGCTTTTATTTTATCACTTTATTATATATTTAATAAAACAAATACGAATAGCTCTCTCTCTCTCTCTCTCTCTCTCTCTCTCTCTCTCTCTCTCTCTCTCTCTCTCTCTCTCTCTCTTATCAAATATTAGGATTTTATCATTTTATTTTATTACGATATTGTTTTCCATTCATATTAAATAATCAGATGTTTCATTAATGTTAATTTTGCTTTTACCATTTTTTTTCATTTAATTAATTATGATTATAATTTTAGGCTTATAGAATGGAGTTTGAATAATAAATTTTAAATAGAAGAGAGTCTTCTTTACAACCCCAAAAACCAGAAGAAATCATCCTGATTATATATATATATATATATATATATATATATATATATATATATATATATATATATATATATATATATATATATATATATATATATATATATATATATATTATATATATATATAGGTTCAAGTCCTTTTGAGGAAGCCATTTCTGAAAAAAAAATTGAAAATAATTAAAAAAATATATAAATATATATATATATATATATATATACTTTTTTAATTTTTATATTTAAGTAAACTCCAAGTAGCCTCTATATTTTGGGTGTAAGGTGCAATTTGAGGATCCACAAAATTTTTACTGGGGTTCAAAGTAAGATGTTTTAAAAAATGGTTTTTTACGAGAATTTTTGGGCTAAAAAACTTAAATTGGGTATTATACCCAGCATATGTCTAACGAGGGGCTCTGCCCCCCGTACCCCCGACCCGTGAGTCATGATGATATTGTCGACTACTTTTCCATTTCTACGATTTGGGAATATTTTCCATTTTTTCAAAATTTCAAAAATTTTCCTCAAAAAAAAAAAAAAATAAAATAATATATATATATATATATATATATATATATATATATATATATATATATATATATATATATATATATATATATATATATATATATATTATACAATGCACCATATCCCGCATGATGCAGGGTGGTGTCGATTGCAGAAATTTAAAATTTCTGCAATCGTTCATGGGAAAAAAACTGGTTGAAAAGGTTCCCAGCCTTTAGAACCAAGCAAAGAACTATTCTTCATTTGACTCGACTGCGACGAAATAATCATTCATTATTGACCAGAAGTTACTTCTAACTTAAATCTTTTTTTCTTTTAATATTTAATTTTCCAATAATTGCCAAAGGTCCTTTTCATCGAAAGATGTGTTGCTTCACGAAAAATTAATTTATTGATTTTTTAATTTACTATTTAAAAAAAAATACTAAAACATTATAACGAAATATTAAATTTTTTCTTTTAACTTTGGTCAATATCATTCTTCAAGCGTAGTACCACAAACCAACACTGCAACTTCAGGAAGAAGATCTTAAAGCTTCAGATCCAATAACCTCTTCTCATCTCTTTTCCTCTTCTCTTCTCTTCTGCCTTCCTTATATATATATATATATATATATATATATATATATATATATATATATATATATATATATATATATATATATATATATATATATATATATATATATATATATATATATATATATATATATTACTTCACGTAATATTTACATCATATACAGGGTGTCTCATATCTCCGTAATGATAGCATTTACCAGGAAACTTGTAAGAATAAAAGGTGTCAATTAAACCTGTTACATGTGATAAAAATTATAGATTATCGCGCATGCGCAGTATGCGGATTGCGCATGAACCTTCAAATTTTCAACGGAACCGTATAATTTCGATGATAAAATTTCTTTCTACGGCAGAAAATTTGTAGGGTTTATAAAGACAGTCATTTCGTTTCCTCACAATCCCCGCGAGAAGATACTAGCATGATCAATTACATGTTGTTACTTGCAAAATTACAAATTTCCTCTCCGGATAAAAATTCTCAATAAATGATGCTTCGTATCTAAACAAATTACTATTATTTTGTAACGTTTTTAAAATAACAATAATTTTAACAATACTAATAATATTGACTACAATATTATTTTTATTATTATTATTATTATTATTATTATTATTATAGTAGAACGAATTCGTCACCCCAAAAACGCATTTCATTTTTGTATTAATACATGTAAAGTATACGAAATTGTTTGTATATATTTTATAACTGAAAAATAAATAAAAATTAATTATTATTATTATTATTTTAGTGTTTTTAATGTTCCTATTATAATACGTTGTGTGCGTTCTAGTTTGACAGTTATGAAACTAAATTCTACTACAAATAAGACGAGGGTAAACAAAAATCGAAATATTTTTCCTTTGACCAAGAATTAAAAGAATTTATCCGGTAGAAAGAGTACACACACACACACACAAAATCACGCGCTTATTGTTTGTGTTGGGAATTTATAATAAGTGTGAATTTGAGAAGAATAACATGAAGCTCTGTGAACCCAGAAGACCATCTTTTCCCCTCGAAGTATTTGCATGCCTTTGACATCAGATGAGGGACTGTTTCGATCTAATAACTTCGTTTATATTGACGCCCCTTTTCGATTTGGTTATGGATTTAGGGGATTTCTCGCAATCTGTTTTGTTGGAGCAACTTTTGGATTTTAGCACGCTGCTTCTGTGTGTGTGTGTGTTTGTACTCGCGTGTTTGATTGAGTTTTCATTCTTATCAACAAAATAATTAATCTCCTTACAACATGATTTCTTCGAATTTAATAGTTTCTTTTTCATGAATTCATCTATAGAACAACAACAATAAAAAAAAAACTTAATGATAAAAAATAGTAGCCAACTAATTTAATTAATAAATTCCAGTGCGATAAATATTCTTTAGATACAAAAGAATGAAACTGAATTAAGTGAAATTGCCAAATTTGAGCATATCATAATTACAAATGAAACGAGTAGCAAAAGATTTTTAACAAAGCAGTTTGTATATTTATTCATATATATATATATATATATATATATATATATATATATATATATATATATATATATATATATATATATATATATATATATATATATATATATATATATATATATATATATATATATATATATATATATATATGGGAGGCATGGAGGCGTACATTCCATTTCTTTGCCTTCTACTAAACCTAACAAACATTGGTATAACTCTGCTTGTTCTCGCGCTCTCCGCCTCAGGGATACTGCCTTCAAGGATTACCATCGTCTTCAAACTCCAGAAACTCACGCCACTTATATTTCATCCCGGAATCGTGCAAAATCTATCCTTCGAAACACTAAAAACTCTTTTCTCCATTGAAAATGAAATAATCTCTGGTTCCTCTTCTTCCCGTTCTTTCTGGCATTTTGCAAAAAAATGTCAACTCTAACTTCGTTTTTTCCTCTTTACCTCCTTTAGTATCTTCCGACGGCACAACTGCTGTTTCACCTTCTTCTAAAGCTGAACTCTTCGCTCAAACTTTTGCCTCTAATTCAACTTTAGATGATTTCGAAGCTATGCTCCTCCTTCAACCCCCTCCAACTCATTTATGCCTAAAATTAGAATTTCTTCTGAATACGTTATTTCTGCTCTCTCTGAGCTTGTTACTAAGAAGGTGTATGGTCCCGATGGTATACCTCCTGTGGTTCTCAAAACTTGTGCTTCCGAGCTTGCACCCTGCCTTGGTAAACTATTTCGTCTTTGTTTTTCTACTTCGACCTTCGTTTCTTGCTGGAAATGTGTGCTCATTCAACCTGTGCCGAAGAAGGGGGACCAATCTCGACCCTCTAACTACCGTCCCATTTCTTTGAACTCTGTTCTTTCTAAATTTTCGAATCTATCCATAACAGGAAGATTTGGAAACATCTCCATTTTTCTAATATTATCTCTGATCGCCAGTATGGCTTTCGTAAGAACCGCTTTACTGGTGATCTCCTTTCCCTTCTCTCTGACTCTTGGTCATCCGCTCTTCGGCATTTCGATGAATCCTTTGCTATAGCTGAACATATCGAAAGCCTTCGATATAGTCTGGCACAAAGATTTGATTTCTAAACTTCCCTCTTTCGGTATCTATCCTTCTCTCTGTGATCTCTCTAATTTCCTTTCCAGCCGTTCTATAGCAGCTGTTGTAGACAGCCACCGTTCTTCCTTTAAATCTATTAATAGTGGTGATCCTCAGGGTTCTGCCCATCTCCAACACTTTTTCTGCTTTTCATTAATGACCTTTCTATTACTTCATCTCCTATTCACTCCCATGCCGATGACTCCACACTTCATTACTCTTTTCAGTTTGAAAGGTGCCCTTCCCAACAACAGTTAGTAGATGCAAGGAGGGTGGCCTTGGAGCAACTAACCTCTGATCAGTCTCGCATTTCAAATTGGAGCAGAGAAAACATGGTCGTTTTCAATGCCTCAAAAACTCAATTCCTCCATCTCTCTACTCGACACAATCTTCCACACAACTGTGATATCTTCTTCGAAAACATACAACTTATACCTTCATATCTCCTTAATATTCTTAGTGTTTTTTTTCTCGTCATCTTTCTTGGAAAGATCACATTACTTCCCTTTCTAAACAAGCTTCTAAGATGGTGGTTCTGAGTCGCCTTCAGAACTTCTTAACACCACCCCAGTTGCTTGTTCTTTATAGGGATGTTGTTCGCCCCTGTATGAAGTATGCTTCACACATCTGGGGTGGTTTCACTCATACAACTCTCCTTGAGAAGGTGGAGGGAGGCTAGAGCTGTTCGTCTCATCAATTCTCCTGCTCTTACTCTCCAATCTTTTTCTGCCCGTCGAATTTTTGCGTCACTCTATACTTTAGCTATTACAACGGACACTGCTCTTCTGAACTCTTCCGTCGAATACCTCTTCCTTTGAGAAGAGCTCATGCGACACGCCTTTCTACACAATCTCATCCTTTCTCTTTCCAACTCTCAGACCCAAGACATAACCGCTACTGGTAAAGTCTGGAACACACCCCTTTAATCTGTTTTCACAACTTCCTTTGACTTGCATACTTCAAATGCAGTGTATCTGGACATGTCGGCCTCCTTAGGCCGTGATAGGATTTATCCCAACTCCGGTGGAATTAGGTAGGCCTCCGGCCTTTGGGCACCGGATAATATATATATATATATATATATATATATATATATATATATATATATATATATATATATATATATATATATATATATATATATATATATATATATATATATATATATATATATATATATATATATATATATATATATATCCACTGGAAAGCTTATTTTTATTATAAATGACATACAGCTTAAAAATTACGCATTTTCTTAATATTTATTATTGTTCTGATTTTTTCGAATATATGAAACATCAAAGTCTAAAAAGTTGAAGGATGGTTGGAAATTTTTTCATTTAGAGGGTGGGTCCAGTTTCAAAA
Source organism: Armadillidium nasatum (assembly GCA_009176605.1). Taxonomy (NCBI): domain Eukaryota; kingdom Metazoa; phylum Arthropoda; class Malacostraca; order Isopoda; family Armadillidiidae; genus Armadillidium; species Armadillidium nasatum. The sequence continues at coordinate 333,945 of SEYY01018778.1, read as the reverse complement.
AAAAAAAAATTTAATTCTCGACCGATTACCCTGAAATTTGCAGGGTCTATGCATTACTTGTGAGGATCCTTCAGAATTTCTTAACGCCACCTCCGTTGCTTTTACTTTATAGAGGTATAGTTAGTTCCTGTATAGTGTACGTCTCATATATCTAGCTTGGTTCCACTCATACAGCTCTCCTCGTAAAGGTGGAATCTAAGGGTTTTCTTATCAACTCTTAGGCTCTCACTAACTTTCTGCAATCTCTGCCCGACGAATTGTTGGGTCACTCTCTATATACTATCGCCATTACATCGGACCCTGCTCTTCTATCTCGTCGCATACCTTCTCCATTGTGAAAACCTGGTGCTACACGCTTCTACACAGTCTCATTCTTTCTCTGTCCAACTCTGATCCCACACTTAATCACTACATGTATTACATGTACTCTACTGGTAAAGTCTGGAATGTACTCCTTTTATCTATCTTCCCAACTTCCTTTCAATTGTACACTTTCAAATGCTGTGTGTCGGGACATGTCGGCCACTAGTAGACCATGATTAAAAATATTCCCCAATTGTGGCGGAAATTGATAGGACTCTGGCCTTTGCCCACCATAGTATATATATATATATATATATATATATATATATATATATATATATATATATATATATATATATATATATATATATATATATATATATATATATATATATATATATATTTAATATGGATATTGGAATATGAGAAACTACATTTAAGTTTGATGCGTCGGTGTTCTGTTCCCGTAAAATATTTAAGTATTTCTTTCGAAGAAATTTTTTTGATGGAAATGACCGTTTGTTGAAAATAAATTACCTGTCCTCCACTAACAGATCCAATTTTAAATATATCACACAAACGCTTAAATCTAATTTTAACAATATATATATATATATATATATATATATATATATATATATATATATATATATATATATATATATATATATATATATATATATATATATATATATATATATATATATATATATATATATATATATATATATATATATATATATATATTCTTACAATACTAGAGTTATAATCACTCTCTTTTTATGTATTATTTGTTTATAGACCCAAAGGTTAGCCAATGCACTAAATTAGATTACACTTTATTAATATACATCAATGAATACAACAATATATGCAACAAGCTTTCGCTCCTTATTAGAAGCCTCTTTCAGGTTGAAATGATGTGGCTGCTTTGTAGAAGGTTTCTCATGTCGTCCAATACTATGGTTGGTTGTTGATTAGACTTTTGTAATAAGGTGAATGGAGCTTCATAGCGTTTTGCAATTAATCTATTTTATAGTCTCCTGTGCTCTGGTTAAAGTTTGGGATATTATTTATGCAGAAACATAAATAATTATAACAAAAGAAAAATAGCTGAATCTTTCTGCATAAATAATATCCCGAACTTTAACCAGAGCACAGGAGACTATAAAATAGATCAATTGCAAAACGCCATGATGCTCCATTCACCTTATTACAAAAGTCTAATCAACAACCAACCATAGTATTGGACGACATGAGAAACCTTCTACAAAGCAGCCACATCATTTCAACCTGAAAGAGGCTTCTAATAAGGAGCGAAAGCTTGTTGCATATATTGTTGTATTCATTGATGTGTATTAATAAAGTGTAATCTAATTTAGTGCATTGGCTAACCTTTGGGTCTATAAACAAATAAATATATATATATATATATATATATATATATATATATATATATATATATATATATTATATATATATATATATATATATATATATATATATATATATATATATATAATATATATAAAGGGAGAGAGAGTGTATGAGTGTACATTATGTACATTTGTTTATCGTTATAGGAGTACATGAAGGAAATATCGAGTGTTATTCCCGTGTAGATCTCATTGAAAAGTAGCGGATTAAGTTTCACCCTAAACTCTTCGGGGAATTTCGAGATAGCAAAAGGGGGGTTTTTGTATCGATCGAAACGTCATCTCCTCTTTCAGGAGAGATGCTCCTGCGGAATACAAAGCAACCCATGTTGTAGAGACAGTGACGCGTGTGCATGCTTTCTCTCTCTTCCTTTACGTAAAAATAAAATCAAGGAATTGTACGACATTTATTTTAAAAAAAAATTTAATTTTAAAATTTATTTATTAATAATAAAGGAAATCTAAAAAAAAATAATAATAATAAAACCTTTATTCTCCTAATTTAATTATATATTTAAATATAGATATTCATTTAAAATAAATTTTTGTTTGTTTATAATGCTGATAAATTTTTCCACATTATGAACAAACTATAGAAGATAATTTTAAAAGTAAAAAATTAATATTAGACTCTAAAATTCAATCTTTTATAGAAAAATTCTTCAAAATAGTTATCGGATCAAATTTCATATTTATATAAAATTCTTTCGAATGTAATTTTTAAACTAATTTAGATGAAAATTTCTTTAATTTTAGTGAAATTATCTGGAATTTGAAACAACACAAAGTAAAGCAAACATTTTTTAATGCTTTGAAAATTTTTCTCCTTCCTTTTTTATGTTAAGAATATTTATTCATTATTTGTTTACAATTTTAATATAAAAACCCAAAAGCACACGATCCAAAAACATGTACTCGCACAGACATAGCCTACACAAACACACGCACGCATATATATATATATATATATATATATATATATATATATATATATATATATATATATATATATATATATATATATATATATATATATATATATATATATATATATATATATATATATATATATATATATATATATATATATATTCTCTGCTAATGTTCAGCAAAGAAATAATTCCGTAATTATAGTATTTTTCAGGAAACGTAAGAATAAAAGTTGTTTCAATTAAATCTCAGACATAAGAGTAGTGATTCCTGTCTGCCGCCGAAGTTGTGTACCAACTTTAGACACGGTTCTTCAATTAGCCCCACAAGTAATAGTCAAGGTGAGTAAGGTCTGGTAATCGAGGAGGCATCGCAATATTACCCTGTGTTCCTATCCACCGCCTGCGGTATGTTCCGTTTAGTTGAATTTGTACATTCCTTGCGGTATATGCTGGGCATCCGTCCTGCTGGTAGTACAAATTCTGTCGTGTATGCAATGGTACGTCACGAAGGTCTGGCAGAGTAGTTTCCAGATGTTCGCTATTTTGGTTTCAATGGTAAAAGTACTGCCTGATTATTATATCTAGTAGTCAACACCACACATTTATAGAGTAAACTACCTGGTGTCGTGTGTGCTGTAGGTGATATGTAGGTTTTCCTAGGTACAGTACCGATAATTCCGCAGATTAATCTTTCCATTGTTGGTAAATTTGGCTTCATCCGTCCACTAAATACGGGCCTCCTCGTCAGGGTTATTGTCAAAAATGGAACCGACGTTCGGGATCGCCGGGATGCAGGCCGTGCACAATATGTGCTCTGAAAGAAGAAATGTTGTAAATATGTAGAATGCGCCATACCGTATCCTTTGATATACCCAGTATCCTTCCTGTCTGCCTTAAGGAGTTTGTTGGGTGCTTCATGTCAGGGGTACGCATAGGAGGTTGACTTGGGCGGCAAAGAGGTCCGTTGGTGGAACCTGATGCTTGAAAACGTTTGTACAGTTTAGTGGCATGCGGTACCAAACTATCTGGATATTTCCGTCTATAATTCTTCGTAGCTCTGCGGGCATTCTTGCCTTCCTGAATAAACGCTTCAACCATATATGTCCGTTCCTGAGTTGTATGCAGATTATTAAGCATGGTGTGATCAGATTTTACAATTAAATGGCTTTGATAAGACACAAGATTATACGCACCTAAATACTGAGATAACTATTGTACGATAATTCTGTAATACCCGAGCACCCACAAAATAGTGTGACATAGTTCCTTCGAAATGCATCATTTTGTTCGTTGGCAATAACAATAAATGATATAAATATTATACAGGAATGTGGTATGCTGTTCATGGAGAATTTAAATAATGGTTTTTACCCCAATTCAGCGTTTTCCGAACATATTACAAATAACTGATGGTAGTAACTGTTCCTCGCTGACACATATGCTGCTAGTTGTTTTTTTAGCCCCATAGATGAAAAACACTATTTGTGTAAAGAGCTCCTGTCCTCTGCATCCGGTTAAAAAAAATAGCATTCAGACAACTTTTTAAATATTATTATTACTAGAGACATAAGTGTCGGTTCCCGTAGCAACGGTCTTCTTCATGATTCTCTCATTACTCTCTTTATTAATTTTATTATTATTATCCTCTCTTTATGATATTTTATTATTCGTATCATTATCACTACAACTTATTTTTCTCTTGTTCATTTCTTATGACACTTTTGTTTCAGCATCATTTTTATCATTTATTAAACCAAAAATAAATTTGTTTCATTATTTTTCAAATAATTAACAACACGACTATAACCATTTTTGAAAATATGCACCCCAAGTCTTTATCCGTTCTTAAATAGTCTTCAAAAGAGTTTGCTACAGAATATTTACCAAGTTAAAATTCTTGATATTGATTTTTTCCTCCAGTATTTAAGAAGCACAGCTATAGCAAAACAATCGTTTGTCTTGTCAGTACTCTAAGAACTTTCACGTGAAATTTATTGAAGGATCACTGTTTTTTTCCCATTAAACACGCGTTAAAAAGGTGAGGTCAGCTAAGGAGATTTAGCGGCTCTTCACTCTACTCCAGTGGTGTATTTCGTCCTTGTATGGTGTATGCATTTATGATTAGTGCATCACAAATCTGGAGTAATTCTACTCGCATTGTTCTTCTCAAGAGCTTCTGGCCTTATCAGCTCTTTCCAATCTACGTTATTTTATTTATTTTTTTTTTTTGCAACACCCTACTTATACTGTTGTTACAACGAACACTGCTCTTCTGAACTCTCTATTGAGGAGATTTCATGTAAGACGTTTTTTTTCATACAGTTTCGTCATCCTTTTTTTAACCATCTCTCTCATCCCATACCTTTAAACGTGAAGTTCATTGTTTTATGGACTCTACAAGTTCATTCCGAAACACTATTCCTTCTTCTACTTTGCCCACTCCTTTTGGATGAAAAAATTCAAAGTATTTCGACCACTGATCTAATCTAGAAATAGTTTTCAACACTGATTAGGAGAAACAGAAATGACAAAAAAAATCCCATAAGCATTGTTTACTCTTGTTTATAACTAAATTAATGCAATGTTCAAGCTTACAACATCTGTTATTGAAAATAGAATAAATATTTTAAAATATTTACAGATTTCTAATTTGCAAATCATAATGATCTCTAACGTAAAAATATATATATATATATATATATATATATATATATATATATATATATATATATATATATATATATATATATATATATATATATATATATATATATATATATATATATATATATATATATATATATATATATATATATATACTTTTTTTAGATTATCACAGTTAACAAGGGCCAAGCCCTTTTCAAAAAAAAAAAAAAAAAAAAAAAAAAGAGAAACCCACCCAATCCTAACTAACGCAAAACTCTTAGGTGGGCGCCGCAGACGGAGGCCTTTAATTAAAGGTAGGAAGATTAAATACAGGAAAGAATATATATATATATATATATATATATATATATATATATATATATATATATATATATATATATATATATATATATATATTATATATATATATATATATATATATGGCTTAGGAATAGAATGTTTCTGAGTTGTCGATATTTTTTATATCGATATTTTTTACATCGATATTTTGAAATTTCGATTTTAATCGGTATCTCATTGCAACGTTTTTGTATAGGTTAGGCCTGTATTTTACGGCAACTTCGGTAGTTCAGGTTATGATAAGTCGAACTAGGTACGCTAGAAAACTAAATAATAATAATTATAAAAATAATTAGAATAATATTTGAATAGGCATATCGATGTTTCGATATATCGATATTTTCAAAACATTGAAACTCAGAAACATTCTATACCTATTTAATATATATATATATATATATATATATAATATATATATATATATATATATATATATATATATATATATATATATATATATATATATATATATATATATATATATTGCCAGACTTCAGTTTGAGCTAGCTACATATTTAAAAAACTACTTAACGTACGTAAAAAAGGATTACATTTTTAGAATCCTTGTTGAATTTCAGGTAGGAAACATTGGGAAATAAAAAATAAATTCTTATAATAATAAAGTTTGTATAAGTAAAGTTTAATTTTTATTAACTCTCGATAGAATCGTACGTCAGGCAACGTCACTTTTTTTCTTGAATTTTGCCGAAATTTGAATAACTAAAATTTTGCTAATGACTAACAAAATTGTAAAATATCATATATATATATATATATATATATATATATATATATATATATATATATATATATATATATATATATATATATATATATATATATATATAAGGTGTAATACATCAGTTAGGCTTGAATACGGTGGCCATTTTCGGTCGTTCAGGTTACATAAAGTCGAATTAGGTTTATTAGTTCATAGTTTATCGTACACAATCATGTTTTTTTTTTATTTATTTGCAAAAATTTTACACTTTTCCTACCTGAAATTCGACAAGGATTCTAAAAATATAATCCTTTTTAACGTACGTTAAGTATTTTATTTAAATATGTAGCTAGCTCAAACTGAAGTCTGACCTATATATATATATATATATATATATATATATATATATATATATATATATATATATATATATATATATATATATATATATATATATATATATATATATATATATATATTATATATATAATATATATATATATATATTAGTGACATTTTTATGGAATATACACCCGACAGATCTGTGACTGAAATAATGATTTTGTTCAATTGAGATTTAGACATTTATCAATTCAAAGAACTGGACATTTATTTGTTGGCTTAAAATGTCATTTTCTTTAAATATATATAGAAAATTAAAGCAAAATAAAATGATTTGGTTCTGAATTTTGACCTTCCAAAACATAAATTTAGCTATTTGATTCCAATCAAAGGATGGTTTCTTTAAAAATGATCTTGATTTTAAGTCAAATTCTGCTTGGCTGATAAATGTCTTCAAAAAATGTCATCTTATAAAAAATGACGTCAACTAAAAACTGCACGTGATAGAAAAATTCTAATTCTAGATTGGGATGAAGCACACTAAAATTAGTAACATTTCTTTTCTAAGGACGATTTTCATGTTGACTATTATATATATATATATATATATATATATATATATATATATATATATATATATATATTATATATATATATATATATATATATATATATATATATATATATATATATATATATATATATATATATATATATATATATATATATATCACAAAAGCAAACTTATTCAGATGATTAATATCGTGTTGAAAATTTATTTAAACACGAATAAATAAAACTTTAAAAAAATGATATATTAAAATTTTAAAAGAATTTTAATAAAAAAAGAAAAAAATGAAACTAATAAAGTAGATTTAAAACTGCCACATTTTACAACATGTTTAAACTCGTTAGCAAAGGCTCGATCCTTCCAAAATTAAATTTGAATTTTATTAAAGGAAAAAAATTTTTTTTCGCTATTTATTTATCGTTCTTCATATGGTTTTGCTCCCTTCTTTTAAAGAAAAGTTTGTGTCTGTCTGATTTAATGATAGCAAAGAAATGAAGGAACTTTTAAATGAATTTATTGTAATGGAAGTAATAATATGTGGAAACGAAGGCAACGATTTCCAAAGTCTTTGCCAAAGCCAAGCAATAAAAATCAAACGAGTCATGATCAAAAAAGATTTTTCCCCTTTTTTTATTTATTTTTCTTTTCTTTTTATTTATTCGTATTTTTCTTTTTTCGTTTATTTGTCCTTTCCTTTCCTTAGATGACAAGGTTATTGATTTTTAGACTTGTAAAGTTAAATTTAATTATTGAAAAATGTTGTAAGCATTTTCGAGACTGTCTTTACATCATCTTTCATAATGAATGTGAAAAAGTTTTCAATCATCATCGATTAATTTTAAACGCAAGAAACAAAAAAAATTTAACAACTAAATAGAGACATTTTGAAAATCTATATTTTCAAATTAATTATATTAATAATAACATCGAAAGCTCTCTCTCTCTCTCTCTCTCTCTCTCGCATCCAGAATTATTTCCACAAATTTCAAATCCATGGACCATATATCTATTCTTGGCAGAGAAAATATGAAGGAAAGAAAGCACAAAGAGCGTCTCTAACTTTTAGCAACCACAAACACACGAAAAATATTAAAAGTTTTGCGCTTCCCTTAATACCATACTTATACGTGAATAGACTTTCCAAGGGTCTTATAATTACAAGTGTGTAGTACTAAGAAGTTGTTAATCTATTAAATGAGGATTGTAAATAGTGACAAATGATTATCCAAGGCTTAGACATCAACGAAAATTTTCTAAAACTTTTTGGATAAGTTTTAAAAATTGGAATTGGAAATTTTTTTTTCATTTTGGGATTATGTTATGTTCTTTTAAGTTCAGTTTTTATTACAACTTCTCCCAATCGTATTTTATTTATATCTTTTTATTTCCGTTTCTTTTTTTATTTTAGTTTTTTGTTTTGCATCTTTTATGATTTAAAATTCCTTGCATAAATTTTTTTTAACTGTTTAATCTTTACTTCTCTCTATTATTCATTTCATTATTTTTCCTTCATTCCATTTCTTGCTATTTTTTATTCCATTTTTCAACAGTGATATATAGTTATTTCTTTGCAGTTATTCGTTCAATATTTTTCATTTTTATTACTCCGAATTCTCAAATCCAAAGACCAAAAATCTCCTCATTGTTCTCTTCATTTCCACGTAAATTTCTTCATTTTTCACTGAAAAGATGCGAGTAATATTCTTTAGATTTTCTGTTACGTCTCCCAAATGTTCTCTTTCTCTTTCTTTCGAGCTTCAAATTGAGACGTCTGAAAACTTATGAATTAGGAGAGAATTTTCTCTAAAATTACATCACAAGAATTTTTTTATTTACTCTTTTGAATAAAGAGTAAATTCACATTTTGTTTTTAATTAATAAATTGGTCATTGATTTATGTAACTTCTTTCTCTCTCTCCAGCTTGTAATATATATATATATATATATATATATATATATATATATATATATATATATATATATATATATATATATATATATATATATATATATATATATATATATATATAATATTTTTAATTGTAAATCTTGTTTTCCATCTTTTATTTGCTCTTATGGTTTTGTTTTTAACACTTTTACTGAAAAGTCTAATATTTTCAGCATCCTTTTTTTCATGTAGTACATTCACTTTGAAAAAAATCTGTCATCACTCCTCTTCAATGTTTCCCCTCTCAGGTATCCTATGTCACACGATAGGAAGAATAGAACTGATAAACACCAAAAAGTCTAGTGATCCAGTGGGCATCTCTCACTTGTTTCGAGGGAGCTCACTTACAGCTGGAGATTGTCCTAGCTAAGGTCTACTCACTATACGTTTATGACTTAATATCAATAATTTTGATATGATAGAAGCAGGCGTATGTCCGGTTAATTTAGAAGGGTAGCCGTTCTGATCCTTCTAACTATAGGCCTATAACTGTCACCTGTATCCTATCTAAAACCTTTAAAACTATCACTCACTTTCATTTCCTGGATCACTAGGAATCTTATTCCATTATTTTTTATATCACCATTATTGCTTTCGACGTCCGAGGGCAAATGATGGAAACTTTCCTATCTTGCTAATTTACAGTCTTAGGTATAGTGAGTGCCCATGATATATCTAAAGCTATTTATTGGTCGAGACTGGCATGCGTCGTTGCTCCATAATCTCCCTTCCTTTTGGTTTTCTCCTTCGCTATGCTTACTCATACCTAATGTTCTCTCAAATAACTTCATAATGTTACTTTGTGATGAAGAGACTTCCTTCCTAAATTGAGAAGTTCAGTTCTTTTTGTTCTATTCTATTTCTACTTTTTATCTACGACCTTCTCCACTGCTCTTTAAACACTATTCATTCTAATGCCGAAGACAACTCTTCTACCTTCCACTCATTTTAAATCTGCTTCTTCTTCTGCATCTAGAGACGCCTCTAAACTGGTATTTATGCAAATTCAACTTTTTAAGAACAACATAGTCATATTCCCCTCTCAAACTTTCCTGTCTTCTTCGACAGAACTACTATCTCAGCTGTAAACAGAATATTCTTAGTCTCAACATAAACAAAATAAACTATTGGGAACCTAAAATCATATTGTTGTTAAGGTTGCCTTAAAGATGATAGTTTTTTCTCTCTCCTTACAGTTACTCTAGCTAGCTATATTTATCTGAGAAATATTAGTTACCTGTTACGATTTTCTATATATATATATATATATATATATATATATATATATATATATATATATATATATATATATATATATATATATATATATATATATATATATATATATATATATATATATATATATATATATATATATATATATATATATATATATATATATATATATATATATATATATATATATATATATATATATATATATTGAACTCTACGTTTACAGTTTGCTATCTTGGGAATCAAACCCAGGCAATATAGTACGTTGTTTTGCATGGATTGATATTCATGAACCCTCTCTCATATATATATATATATATATATATATATATATATATATATATATATATATATATATATATATATATATATATATATATATATATATATATATATATATATATATATATATATATATATATATATATAAATATAGGAACATAGGAACATAGGAAAATAGAGACAGTTAGAAGCCACAAGGGCCTATCGAGACTGTCCCAGTCCAAACAAATAAATAACAATACTAATACATGCACGAAAGACTAGGTCTATCCCATCCCAGTTATTAGTTCATTCATGCATAGTCATGCATAGATAAAAGAAAAACTAAGCCCCATTACACATGCAATATTCAATGAACATCACCCACTACAAAAACTGCCGTTAGGCTTAGTCATAGGTTGATCTGTTGATCCAAAAATTCATATATACCCGCCAATTTGGCTTAGTCAGATTATTCTATATAATACCCAAACCATCCATATATCTATCTAGCCCCTTTTTAAATTTGACAAGAGAATCACAGTCAACAACCTCCCGTGGCAAGTCATTCCAAAAATTAACAACTCTATTACTGAAACAGTATTTTCTTAGATCGAGATGGCATGGCTTCTTTTTAAGAGTTTTGTAATGCGTATAAAACTTTATATAATTAAAACTTTTTTGTATTTTCTATATTTAATTATAATTAAATACTATAATTAAATTAATTATAATTAAAAAATAAATAATAAATTAGAAAATAATAAAAAAATAAAATCTGGCAACTCAGCCTAAGGAAAACTTAATAGGACCGAAGTTAGTCTCGGTTTTTTAGCTACTTTTTATTTCTTATTGAGTGTGACCAAAATTTTTGTGTACCAACTGTGCTTTCATTTTGATTTATTTAAAAAATAATGTATTTTTCCAGTTCGTTTAAAGAAGTTATGGATTCTACTTCATCAACAATTCGTGTTCGAAAAAGAAGTAAAATTTATCTAATTGGTTATGTCTCACCAAATAACAGGCAGTAAGTTGCCATCTAATCATCAAGTGTTGAAATCTTAACATGAGCACAGTTGGTTTAGACAAAAAAAAAAAAAAAAAAAAAAAAAAAAAAAAAAAAAAAAAAAATAAATAAATAAATAAATAAATAAAAATAAAAATAAAAAAAATTGCCGCAAGACTCACTGTGCTGAAAGTTTTATTTTGGGAGGAAAGAAGAATACTTTACCAGTTGCAGAAACATTGCATTACCCAAAGTTTAAAAATTATAAAATCAACGGAGAAATCATTAGAAAAATGCTAGCAAGAAAAACAAAAGTCAAGAGGAGAAAGTTCTTGCATACACATCCGAATTTGATAACCTCTTTGATATAGCATCGGAAAATGCCCTTTCAAGAATGACCAACCCAGAGGACAGAGTTTATAACTATCCAAAGGCAAAAGGAAAGTCCAGGAAACATGGGAGGTGTTGATCTGAAAACAGAGTGTACGAGAAAAGCGAAAATGGAAGAGCTGAAACAGAAAGCTGTATAGAAAAATGTAGGCACGCGCTTAGGAATTTTTATAATTTCCTTAATCCTCACTCATTAAATATTGAACCTGAAATAAATTATTTCTACAGAAGAAAAGGACGAAATAGAACTCATCATCTAGCAGTGGCTTGGAAGAGGATACACCGGAACCAAGTAGGCTTGAACGATCAAGTCCTGGAATCTATGACCGAAGGCGATGGCAGAACAAGAAGTTCTGATAAGAAATAGTTACTGAAAAACTATCAATGTCAATAGATAGATGCAATATTTCGGACAGAAGCGGACAAAAGGAAAATGTTAAACGGTTGGCAATTTTGGCCAGTAGTGGAGATGAGTAACAATTATTAGGTGTACCGGCATTGGTAAATAGCATGGGGATTACTCAATCCGAAGCCATTTGTGAAGCTCTTTAAGAATGGGATGTGAGTGAAAAGATAGAGACCATTTGTTTTGACACCACATCTGTAAACACAGGACTTAGGGGTACGTGTACTTTAGTTGAAAATGCACTAGGAAGAAATCTTTTATATTTGGCTTGTAGGCACCATATATTGGAGGTGATTTTGAAGGCAATTTCTGACTTTAAAAACCACTGATCCTCAACCCAATGTGTTAAAAAAAATTCAAAACCATTAGTAGAGCATAGACCAATTTCACTACAAAGTTTACTTAAATATATAAAGTTTGTGTAGAGGAAGAAACTGTTAGAAACTAAAAAAAAAAAAAAATTCGAAGAGGTTTCTTCTTCTTTCTCAGTTGAAAGAGTTACAATCTTTTGACGATTATCTGGAATTCATAAAATTATGTTTAATCTTCTTAGGTAAAATTCTCCGGAGTGAAGTTCGTTTTCGAGCACCTGGTACTTTTCAACACGCCAGATGGATGGTAAAAGCCATCTATTCCTTGAAAATATTCATTTTTAGAGAACAATTTATTTTGTCCGTTAGAGATTTCTACGAAATCTGAGACATTTGTTTATTTTTAATAATACTTTATGTTAACATGTGGTTTCGAGAAGCTAATGCAATGATGAATCCTAATGAAGATTTAAAATTATCAAGACCATCATTCACTACCGTCAAATAGTTCAAGATATCTCAGATAAAAGCTCTAGGTAAATATTTAAATCACCTGTGATATTTAAATTACTGAAAACTATCAATGTCAATAGATAGATGCAAATGTAACAATGTAAATGGTAAAACGGCTAGAAACATACTTTCATGTAATATTGATGAACCTGATGATTTCGATAGAATAATAAGATTTCAAATCCGTATGGAAGCAGCCGAAAAATTATTAAAGGATATTGATCTTGATTATTGTCTCAGAACAGAGCTTGGCTTTCTTTCGGAGATTCAAGATACCCACAGATTTTCTCAGTCACGATCCAGACACCTGGGCTTGAAAATCAAGACTGCTTGAAATGCTAAACAATAGTCATAAAGTTAAAGGTTGTAAATGATACAGCTGAAAGAGGAGTGAAATTTATACACGATTATAATAATAGTGTCACAACAGATGAGAAGCAAAAGCAGTATCCTCTTCAGGTGGTAGCGAAATGTCACCGTTTGTATCCCGACGAATCAAAAGCCACCCCTTCAAAACCATTGTCAAATTGATCGTTTGTTGTCCCTCCTGCTTGCTTGAAGTGTGGTACTTAAATAAATAAACTTATGTAGTACTTAAGTAGATATTTCCTTTTTAATCGACACATTAACTTTGAGTTCTTAGTAATACATTCCATTATAGTATGTTTAATTTTCGGGTTTAAATGTGACTTTCCTCAAGGTCTCGTGAATTTTTTTTGCTGAAGATACGAATTTTAACTATTCCTTATGCATCAAGTTTAATGAATAAAAAAAAATTAAATAGATAATATCTTCTATAACTAACACGTATTCTATAAGAGTCAAACTAGCGGTGCCAGAACCAGACTAAAACTACTAAATTTGAAATTTTCTCGGAAACTATTTATTTTGCAAGGAAAAGTGTTAAAAACAATTTGAAAGACAAAAAAATTGCCTTTAAAATAAATATACCTAGAAGGTAGTACCTTAAACGGTTAGGGAGTAACGGGGAGAAACTGTTTTTTGGCCAAAAATCGTAGTTTTTCATAACTTTAGGTCCCTTGAGGCACAATTTAACAATGTCAAATTGAGTTGAAACTTTGACAATCTTGATTTTTCATCACATAGCACATTTTTTGGCATGTGGTCCGAATGAAAATCGAAAATTGATTTTTTAAAACCACCCTGATATATATATATATATATATATATATATATATATATATATATATATATATATATTATATATATATATATATATATATATATATATATATATATATATATTATGATGCATCGGATGTCATTTTCTCATTTGCGGATTAGGATATAGATTTTTCATCAAGTGCGGATGTTGAATTTTCGAGAGTGCGGATGCGGATAATTTTGATGAGGATGCGAATGCGTATGCCGTCACACACACAAACACACACAACACACACATATATATATATATATATATATATATATATATATATTATATATATATATATATATATATATATATATATATATATATATATATATATATATATATATATATATATTAGTTGACAGCTTCTTTTCTAGTGAGCCTTAAAAAGTTAAAGCCAACACCAAGGTTTCCACATACTCATTTATATTTAATACACTATGAACGTTTCATATCGTATCTCGGTTCGTTTTCAGCACAAATTAAATTTTACAAATTTCTATTTTAAAATACAATCAAAATACAAATTCATTAACTATATATAAGATATTTAAATTAATAATAATTACAATAAAATTTAAAAAATAAAGTAATAATATTGATATTGAAATAAAATAAATAAAAATGAAAAGGCTGAACTAATTTTGGAAAAAAACTTCATTATTGAGTGAAAAGGACAATAGAAGAAGCTTGATCATTTAAGGATGGGCAATAAGTTTTAATCTATAAAACTTCAATATCCTACGATCAAGAAGGGAAGACGCATGTTGAAGAATAGAGAAATTATATATATATATATATATATATATATATATATATATATATATATATATATATATATATATATATATATATATATATATATATATATATTATATATATATATATATATATATATAAAGTCTTTTATGGCAGTGTACAGGAGAGCAAAAAAGAAGTTCAGTTCTAAAGGAAACTCTGCTTATCAATCTTCACTTTTAATTGTAAACCAGTTTGGCCTACATACGCCGCAATACAGCTGGGACACTGAAATAAATAAATTAAAAAAGATCTGAGAAGCACTGGTTGAGACTCCTTGTGTCTGAAGAAGCTTTAAATTGAGAGGGAGTTATAATTTATAATAATGAACTGGCAGTGCGGGCGGGAATGTAGCTTCAACTGCAGCAACTATATTATTACTATTTAGTTGAGACGTAAGTGATCCTATATACTTTTTGTTTGAGTACAGTATCAAAATGAAGAGTGAGTCTGAAGACATTAGTGAGATACTCGTTAATACTTTTTTCCATTTGGAATTTTGGGAATAAATTAAAATGGAAAAGTATTTTCATAAATTTCATCTGTATGGATATATATATATATATATATATATATATATATATATATATATATATATATATATATATATATATATATATATATATATATATATATATATATATATATATATATATATATATAAAATAGTGATGGATCGCATATCATATTTTCTCATTTGCGGATGCGGATATAGAATTTTAGTCAAGTGCGGATAAGGATGTTGAATTTCTAAAGTGTGGATGCGAATGTATAATTTTTTCAAGTGCGGATGCGGATGTTAATTTTGATGAGGAGGCCCAGAGTGCACTTATACTTAAATATTTAAAAAATACTGAACGTACGTTAAAAAGGATTATATTTTTGGAATCCTTGTCGAATTTTAGGTAAGAAAAATTGGGAAATAAAAAATAAATTCTTATAATAATTTTATTACGTAAGTAAAGTTTACTTTTTTATAGCGATCGAAAGAACTCGTACGCCTGGCAATGTATTTTTTTTTTTTAAAAAAAAAAAAAAAAAAAAAAAAAAAAAAAAAAAAAAAAAAAAAAAAAAAAAAAAAAAAAAAAAAATAT
>SEYY01018778.1:297500-315000 GCA_009176605.1 Armadillidium nasatum | reverse complement strand
TCTTGCGCGGCTTGTAAAAAAGTAAAATTTGCTTATGTAAAAAAAATTATTATAAGAATTTATTTTTTATTTCCCAATTTTTCTTACCTAAAATTCGACAAGGATTTCAAAAATATTATCCTTTTTAGCGTAGGATTAGTAGTTTTTGAGTTATGGATGGATGCTAATATAGTCTGGCATATATATATATATATATATATATATATATATATATATATATATATATATATATATATATATATATATATATATATATATATATATATATATATATATATATATATGGTAAAGGTGGAGATTGTTTCTGAGTTTCGATTGTTAAAAAATATCGAAAATCGAAAATATCGGAGAAGCCTATCGTAAACAAGAGAGTTGCCAGAGGTACTATTACTAGACATACACACAATTATTATTACTTACTTTTCTAGCAGAACCTAATTCGACTTATCATAACCTGAACTACCGAAGTTGCCGTAAAAGAGGCCTAACCTACACAAGAAGTTGCCGTAAAAGAGGCCTAACCTACACAAGAACCACATCCGACCACAATGTAAATAAAACGCAAACTAAAATTCTTTTAGGGATATAGTATCGATTAAAATAAAATATCGACATAAAAAAATATCGATATAAAAAATATCGAAACTCAGAAACAATCTCCACCTAAGCCTATATATATATATATATATATAAATATATATATAATATATATATATATATTATATATATATAATATATATATATATATATATATATATATATATATATATATATAATATATATATATATATATGCGGCTCCGTAGCTCAGTCGATCGATCGAGCACTCGTGATAGCATCGAGGGTATTAACAAATGATGAGAATATGGTGAATGATATCGAAGTTGGGGAGACTTTAGGAGCTAGTGATCATTATATTATTAGATTTAACTGGAATATGAGGTCTGGGCCCAAATTGCAAGTCAATAGGGAAAAGATATTAGATTTCAGAAACTGAGATTTTAGCACGTTCCGAGCAATGCTCGATGAAATTGACTGGGATAAGGAGTTTAATGGTCAAAATTGTTTCATCATGTGGGAATACTTCAAGCAAATATTGGCTACCATTCAGTCTGTGTGTTTTAAAGATAAATCCATTAGGGTGGCAAATAGAAAACCTAATTGGTGGAGTAGAGAGATAAAAGAGAAAATCAGTGAAAAGCGTAGATGTTTTAAAATATTCAAAGGACAGGAGCAGGGGTGAAGATTTGGAACATATATAAGAGAATTAGGAATGAACTTAACCAATCAATAAGAAGAGCAAAGAGAATGGCAGAAATTAATTTGGCAAGGAACAGTAATAAAGACCTGAAAAAGTTTTTTAGCTTTTATAAATTTAAAAGCAAGGATAAGAAAATTGGCCCAATTAAAATTGATGGAAATTTAGTAAGTTCAGATAAGGAATTGGTTAATATTTTCAATGCTTATTTTGCATCAGTGTTTACTGAGGAAAAGGTTGGATAGCAGTTTAGAAACTAATAGCTCTAGTATACATGTAATGAATAGGTGTACAGCATTTGAAATTGAGTTAAATGAAATTAAATCTTTACTAGAACATATTGACCCAAATAAGGCAGCGGGTCCGGATGGTGTGTATGGTAGAATTCTAAAAGAGGGGAGTAACAGTATTGCAAAGGCACTGTATTTGATTTTTAAGCGATCTATTGCTTTTGGAGAGGTACCTGAGGACTGGAAAACAGCATATGTGGTGCCCATTTTTAAAAAAGGTAGTAAGGAAGATTTAGGGAACTATAGGCCAGTTAGTTTAACATCTCTGGTTGTGAAAATTTTGGAAAAGTTACTGAAAAGTCATATAGAGAAGCACTTAGATGATAACAAGATACTATATAACTCCCAGCATGGTTTTAGAAAGGGTAGATCATGTCAGACAAATCTACTAGAATTTATGGAATATATTACTGAATGTATAGACAGGGGTGATCCAGTTGATGTCATATATTTAGACTTTAGCAAAGCTTTTGATAAGGTACCCCATGTTAGGCTGATGCAAAAGTTGTCGCAGTATGGTATAGATGGAATGGTACATAATTGGATTAAAGAGTGGTTAAAGAACAGAAGGCAGTGTGTATTACTTAATGGTAATAAGTCATTATGGGAAACGGTGAAGAGTGGGGTCCCACAGGGTTCTGTGCTGGGACCACTTTTGTTCCTTATATATATAAATGATTTAGACAAAGGTCTTAAATGTAAGGTTTCTAAGTTTTTGATGATACCAAAGTGGTTACCTCAGTAAGGAATAATGATGGATGCATAAAGCTTCAAAGTGATCTAGATAGACTTCTTGGTTGGGCAGAGAGGTGGCAAATGAACTTTAATAGTAAAAAATGTAAAGTTCTTCATGTAGGTTACTCAAATGAAGGATTTAATTATGAAAGTGGCTTGAGACTGTGGACCAAGAAAAGGATTTAGGTGTGATTATTAGCAGTAATCTGAAGGTGGGTAATCAATGTTTAGGAAGCAAGGAATAAAGCTAATAAGATGTTAGGTATAATTAATCGCAATGTAGTTTACAAGAAAAAAGAGGTTATAAGCAAGCTATATAATAGCTATGTCAGGTCAGCATTAGAGTATTGTGCACCGGTTTGGGCTCCTCATTTAAGAAAAGACATAGATATGCTGAAGAGAGTACAACGTCGAGCAACAAGGATGATTTCTGGCTTTGAAAAGAAGAGCTATGAAGAGAGGTTGAAGGAGTTAGGAATGTTCTCAGTTGAAAGGAGATTTCTCAGAAGGGATATGATACAAGTTTACAAAATATTTGCATCTGACAGTAATACAGAGATTGAAAAATACTTTATATTGGACCGTGGAAGAGTAACTAGAGGACATGATAAGAAAATTAAAAAGAAGCCATGCCATCTCGATCTAAGAAAATATTCTTTCAGTAATAGAGTTGTTAATTTTTGGAATGACTTGCCAGAAGAGATTGTTGACTGTGATTCTCTTGTCAAATTTAAAAAGGGGGCTAGATAGATTTATGGATGGTTTAGGTATTATATAATATAACTTGACTAAGCCAAATTGGTGGGTATATATGAATTTTTAGATCAACAGATCAAAATATGACTAAGCCTAATGGCAGTTTTTTTTGTAGTGGGTGATGGTTCATTGAATGCTGCATGTGTGGTTGGGCTTGGTTTTGCTTTTATCTTTGCATGAATGAACTGATAACTATTATTATTATTATTTGTTTGAACTAGGACAATCTCGATAGGCCCTTGTGGCTTCTAACTGTCTCTATTTTCCTATGTTCCTATGAGAGGTCCAGGGTTCGAGGCCTAGCCGGAGCGGGAAATGTGAGCGATTTCTCCTTGCGCATAGCTCCGAATGACTCAGTCGTTAAACGAGTACATCAGTGGAGTGCTCTTGCAACTGATGGGAATAATCTCCGGCATCCGCGATAGGCCTGGCCCAGCCAGCGGTATCCGCCGTGGGCCCTTGAAACCCACGGATCTTCCTCTAAAGATCCCACTGATATGACTTAGTCCTACCTGGGGGAAGGTGATTATATATATATATATATATATATATATATATATATATATATATATATATATATATATATATATATATATATATATATATATATATATATATATATGCTAAGGTGACCATCCATCCCGAATTTTTCGGGGCAGTCCCGATTTTTTTAGAGATGGACATTTGTCCCGATTTTTAGATTTGGCAAAAATTATTTATTCAATCAGTCAGCCAGACAGTAGAAGGTAGTGACACACCGCCATACAGCCAGAGGACTCGGCGCATGGGAGCAGAAGGCAAAAATGTATATATTTTTTTTTTGTAGAATGTCCTTAACTAATTAACCATGACTTGGTTTTGAAAACGACATTCGTATTTCATTATATTTAAAATCCTCCTCCTTTATACATCCCTTAAAACACTTACGGGCAGTGTATTTGGAGGGGGAGAGGACAATGTTCAGAAACGTCCCGAATTTTGGTCAGAAAAATATGGTCACTTTAGTCTAGGCCTATTAAAATTTCCACCAGTTAGGAAAAAACATCTGGTCGAATTAAATCCGATATATATAATATATATATATATATATATATATATATATATATATATATATATATATATATATATATATATATATATATATATATATATATATATATATATTTCACCTCTGGTGGGCAAAGGCCAGAGACCTGCTACAATTCCACCAGAGTCAGGGGGAAAGTCGGGAACATGGTTAAATTAAAGGTCAACATGATCTGATACACGGCGTTTGAAGGTGTATAAGTCATAGGAAGTTGGAAAAATAAATAAAGGGAGTATGTTCCAGACTTTACCAGTAGAGTACATGTAAGACTGAGCATAGCGGTTTAGTCTGAGGTCAGAGAGTTGGACAGAGAAAGGATGAGACTGTGCAGAAAGACGAGTCGCACGAGCCCTTCTCAGTGAAGGGAAGAGAGTTCAGAAGAGCAGTGTCTGTTGTAATAGCGATAGTATAGAGAGAATGACGCAACAATTCGACGGGGAAAAAAAGATTGAAGAGAATTAGTGAGAACAGGAGAGTTGATAAGGTGAAAAACAATAGATTCCACCTTTTCCAGGAAAGCTGTATGAGTGGTACCACCCCAGATGTGACTCATACTCCATACAGGGTAATGCAATCTTTCCAATAAAGATCACGAGAAAAAGAAACACCAAAAATATTTAGGAGAGATGGAGGTTTGAGTTGTGTGTTTCGTAGAAGATATCATAGTTATGTGGAATATTGTGTCGAGTAGAGAGATGAAGGAATTGAGTTTTTGAGGCATTGAAAATGACCATGTTTCCTTTGCTCCAATTGAAATGCGAGATTGATCAGAGGTTAGTTGTTCCAAGGCCACCCTCCTTGCTTATATTAATTGTTGTTGGAGGAGCGCCTTTCAAAATGAAAAGGGTAATGAAGAGTGGAGTCATCGGCATAGGAGTGGATAGGAGATGAAGTAATTGAGAGGTCATTAATGAAAAGAAGGAAAAGAGGTGGGCAACAGAGGCCTACTAAAATTTCCACCAGTCAAGGAGAAATCTGGTCAATTAAAGCCCAACATGTCCCAATACGCAGCATTTGAAAGTGTGTAAGTCATAGAAAGTTGGGAAAATGGATGAAGGGAGTGCGTTCCAGACTTTACTATTAGAGTACATGGAAAAAAAGGATGAGATTGTTGAAAAACGTGTCGAACGAACCCATTTCAATGGAGGAGGTATGAGAAGGGAGGGTTCAGAAGAGCTGTAATATAGAGACTTAGGAAACAATTTGACGACAGTAAAAGACTGGAGAGAATTAGAACAAGAGAGTTGATAAGACGAAAAGCCGTAGACTCCACCTTTTCAAGGAGAATGTATGAGTGGAACCACCCCAGATGTGTGAGTCGCACTCCATACAGGGGCTAACACCTGTAGAAACAGCAAGTTACAAGAAATTTTGTAGTTGGCTCAGAACACCTAACCTCTTAGAAACTTGTTTAGAAAGAGAAGTAATATGATCTTTCCAAGAAAGATCACGAGAAAAAGAAACACCAAGAATATTAAGGAGATGAAGGTTTGGGTTGTGTATTTTCTAAGAAAACGGAAAAATGTGGAAGGTTGTGTCGAGTAGAGAGATCTAGGAATGAGTTTTTGAGGCATTGAAAACGACCATGTTTTCTATGCCCAAAATTTGAAATACAAGATAGATCAGAAGCCAGTTGCTAAAAGGCTACCTTTCTTGCGTCTATTAACTGTTGTTGGTAGGGACGCCATTCAAATTGAAAAGAGTAAGGAAGGATGGATTCATAGGCATAGAAGTTGATAGGTCATTAATGAAAAACAGAAAAAGTGTAGGGGATAGGGCAGATTCTTGAGGATTATCACTATTGATAGATTTAAAGCATAAACGGTGACCTTCTACAACAGCTGCTATAAAACGACCGGAAAGAAAATCAGAGAGAAGGAAGTGTGCAAATCAAAGTTTTGGGCCAAACTACATCGAATGATTTTGTAATATTTAGAGCCACAGCAAGAGTTTCACAGAAATGCTGTAGAGTGGAGGACCAAGAGTCAGAGAGAAAGGAAAGATCACCGATAGAGCGTTTTTTATGAAAGCCATATTGTCGATCAGAGATAAGAGTAGAAGAATTAAGAATTTCTAAATCTTCCTGTAAAGGCTAGATTCAAAAATTTTAGAAAGAACGAAGGTTAAATAGGACGGTAGTTAGAGGGTTGAGATGGGTTCCCCTTCTTCGGCACAGGCTGCATCAGAGCACATTACAGCAAGAAGGGAAGGTTGAAGTAGGAAGATAGACGAAATAGCATACCAAGACATCCATGCTCTGAAGCACAAATTTTGAAAACCACAGGAAGGATACTATCAGAGACTTTCACCTTCTTAGTGTTAAGCTCAGAGAAAGCAGAAATTAGGTCTTTAGAAGAAATTACAATTTTAGGCATAAATGAGTTGGAGGGGGTTGAAGGAGTAGCAACAGCTCCGGAGGCAAAAGTTCGAGCTAAGAGTTTAGCTTTAGAGGATGGCAAAACGCCAGTTGTGCTGTCAGAAGATACTAAATGATGGAAAGAGGAAAAAGCAGTTAGAGTTGACTTTTTTTTTTGTTGGTTTTGCAAAATGCCAGAAAGGTCGTAAGGAAGAAGAATCAGAATGAATATTACATTTTAAACGGAGAAATAATTTCTTGGTGTTACAGAGAATAGATTTTGAACGATCCCAAGATGATATAAGTTGAATGAATTTCTGGAGTTTGAAGACGACGGTAGTCCCTGAGGACAACATCCCTGTGGCGGATAGCACGATAAAAGCAGAGTTAATCCAAGGTTTGTTAGGTTTAGTAGAAAGAAAAGAATATGTAATGTACACCATGCCACAGAGAATCACTTCGGTTATGAGCTCTGTACATCCAGAGGTACCCTTCCCACGGAAACAGTAATCATTTTATGGGAAATCAGAAAAGTATAATCGCAAGTCAGGCCATTTAAAGGTACCGAAATGCTAGAAAGGTCTCCTCGCCGAAGGCGGGGCTCTCTTGCGGAAAACTTGAAGAGACATAAAAATATAAGAAATAAGGTGATCGGATGAATCCAGAGGAGGAAATAAGTTTAAGAGAATAAGGAAAAAAATAAGGTTAAGAAAAGATCAAGTATGTTGGGTTCATCACCAAGGTGGTCAGGGATACGAGTAGGGAGATGTACCAACTATTCAAGGTTGTTTTGGATAGAAAAGTAGTAGACGAGTTCAAACAGCTGGATCATGAGAACTAGATGAAAGCCATTGGCGGTGGTAAACGTTGAAATTACCTCAATAGATGATTTCGGAGAAAGAAGAAGAAGAATGTGCTCTATTTTGGAGTTAAGATGGTCGAACAATTTTTGTAGTCTGTAGAGTTAGGAGTTAAGTAGACAGAATAAATGAATTTAGTTGTAGAGTTGTAAGAAAGTTTAAGCCATAAAGTAGAGAATTCAAAAGACTCCAAATTAGAGGCACGAGAACAGGCAACATAGTTGCTCACACATGCGCAACATCCGCCTATAGCTGAAAATTGAGAATAGAGAAAGTAGAAGGAAACAGAGCAGGGTTTGCTGTCAGAACACTCAAACACCTTAGTTTCAGTTAAGAACAAGATATGAGGTCTATAAGAAAAGTGGTTGTGTTCGACAAAGTTAAAGTTAGACAGGAGACCGCGAATGTTGCAGAAATTAATAAAAAAAAGACCATGCACCAGGTCAAGTCGGTATCAGTCTTGGTGGCTCCATCCCCATTACTGTAGGCCACCAGCTCCCAAATGGTGATGGGAGAAGGTGCAGATGAGATGCTATATTTGAAAGCAACCCCTCCAGGTTTTTTTCCGAGACAGCTTTATGTTCCACCACTTGATGTTTTTTTTAAGGTAATGTACGAGTAAGCGCTTGTAGATTTGTAAGAATATGTAAACTAAGTGGTGGTGGGGGTGAGGGGGAAGTGGGAGCATATACATTCCAATATGAGACGAGGGAATTACAAGAGACCCTCTGAGAAGATGAAATATATATATATATATATATATATATATATATATATATATATATATATATATATATATATATATATATATATATATATATATATATATATATATATATATATATATATATATATATATATATATATATATATATATATATATATATAGTAAAAGCACCTTTTTTTAAACTGAAAAGAAAAGAGAAGCCAATATCTATCGACTACGTTTCTGTTTGGCTTTGTCTCCAAATGAATTTATAGAAAAAATAGAAATAACATTAGCTTCTTTTCCTCTTTTGTTAAGTTTAGAAATACACGGAAGTGGTAAACGCCCACCTTCTAGGTTGCTTCTTTCCAAGTTTGTGAACGTATTAAAACTTACAAGACTGACGAAAACTTTAAAGAACATTAGGAGAGAAAGAGTTTTTTTTTTCTTTTAGATTTTATTTTTACAACTATCGACCGATCGCTCTGAAAGTGAAATCGTCCAAATATATGGAAGTTCCGGAAAGAATTCCGTCACATTTAGTTCCAAACTCTGAAATTAGAAATCTTTTAAGAAACTTCTTTTTTCATAAAGCAATTTTTACTGGTTTAATTTTTGGATGAAAATAATTCGTGTAGATAAATCAACCGTATATCATTATTTTAAAATATTTTATATATTGTTAAAGAATTTATATTTTGATTATATTTCAGAAATAGGAATTTGTAAAATTTAGTTTGTGCTGAAGACGGACCGAGATAAGGCTTGGAATGTTCACAGTATATTAAACGAAAATTAAACTTCACTAGGAAAGAAGCTATCTCAACTTATATATATATATATATATATATATATATATATATATATATATATATATATATATATATATATATATATATATATATATATATATATATATATATATATATATATATATATATACACAATTTAGTAATGATATTCGCATTTGCATCCGCTGAGCATCCTCATCAAAATTAACACCCACATCTGTATCTGCACTTAATTCTACATCAGCACCAGCACTTGACGAAAGTTCTACTTTTGCATTCACATCCGCATCCAAACCACTAAAATTAACATTCGGATCCACAAATGAAAAAATATGACATCAGATCCATCACTAGATATATATATTATATATATATTATATATATATATATATATATATATATATATATATATATATATATATATATATATATATATATATATATATATATATATATATATATATATATATATATATATATATTTTTTTTTCCCCTTAGACCTTCCTCACTGGAAGGGTCACACTGCCTTTAAGAAATCCGCAACGGCCGCCGGCCGTACCCAAAGGTTTCTCAGAGAGGAGATGTGATGGAGGGTTCTGTGTTGTGTAAGGGTGGGGCATCTCAGAAGGAGGTGTTCTGTTGTGTCTGGTTTTTGCATACATCTTTGACATATTGGGGATAGTATGTTTTGTATATTGAATCTATGTTTGTATGATTGTAAGTTAGGGTGGTGGCCTGACCTTAATCTGGATAGGGTAATTTGGGTTTTGCGTGGTAATGTGTTTTGTGTATTTGCTATGTCGGGGGTTTGTTCGTTGAGAAGATGATTTGGTTGGCGGGTGTTGAGATAATTTAGTGTTTATGATGATGGTGTGTATGTGTTTGATTAGTGGTGTGTTGTTTGCAGTAGGTGGAATGGTTCTGAATATGTTACTGTAGTATTGGGCAGGGGATGATGGAGGTAATTTTAGACGGTGTCTTGTGTGGTCTTGTAGGGTATAGTGACAAGGGTGTGATATGTCTAGGATGTTTGTGTAGAATTGGGTTCCTATCATGTCTAGGTGAACACGGATCGGGAAGTATTTTTGTTTCTTCATGTAAATGCTGAATTGGAGTGGTTCTAGTGCAACCTGTGATAATTCGAAGAGCGGTATTTTGTATTTTTTGTAATTTCTCTGGTGTTTGAGGGTGAGGTGGCAGGGTACCAGGCTGGAGATGCGTAATTAAGTGTTGGTCTGATGAACTGTTTGTATGCTATGATGAGAGTGGTTAGTTCGTTACTGTAATTGTTATGTGACAGTGTTCGAATGATGTTTAATTTCCTGTTTCCTGTATATATATATATATATATATATATAATATATATATATATATATATATATATATATATATATATATATATATATATATATATATATATATGAAAATAAAGTAGTATGACAACAAAGGCATTATAGTATTATTAATTTACTTAAAAAAATGAATGTCATTGAATGTTTATTTTAAAAAAAATAAAGATAAAGCATGAGATTAGTATTGATAGGAGGGGAGAAGTAATGATTTTATTTGGAAATTGATTTTGCAGGAAAAAGCGCTTTTGAAAGCTCCAAGAGAAATTTATTGGCCTATAAAATGGAACCTTAAAAACGACGAGAAATTTCCTCAATAAATTTTAAGAGCAGTTTAGTGTTTGTTTGTTGAGAAATTAAGGGCAGGCCATCGAAGATGTTGTTGCTTGTTAATCATTTCAGAAGTTTATGCGATTAATTATTATTCGACATATTGATTGAAAAATGTCTACCTCTTTAGTTTTCTTTGAAACAGAAAGAAATTATTTTTAGTTATGAGTCTGCAGCGAGAGGACAGAATTTAGCTACTATTTTGCATCTATTTTCATTACCAGTATATATACTGAAATGATCACACAGAAACCAAAGACAAACTTTTAAATTCATTTCATTTTTTCTTCATTAGATAAAGAAAAATTTTACTTAAAAGAAGTGTTTTCTCATTATAGCATATACCGGGCTATTTACATCGATATTTACAAACTTTGACAGATAGAAGTAACATCATCACAATGAAATTCCACCCAATATTAAATACAGGCATGTAAGCCGCTCGTACTTGTTTACGTAATATTGAGGGGACAATGTGGGGAATTATACAAACACTGTACACCATAATTAAAGACATTGAAGTTTCCATAGGAGGGATGTCAAGTCTACAGTTACAAAAATGGTATCAGACATCATCATGGGCACATCTTGTATATCGATCGGCAGTTGTTGCCGAGTGATAACGGAAATACTGGAATGACTTATGTCTGACGTAACAGACATGGTCGAACATACGTAGTAGGGTTCCACTTGGGTAGCACGCACAGTCAGGCTTCAATCCTTGTGACTTTTATTTATGGGGTCATCTAAAGCAGCTGGTGTAGGGGTAGGAAGGTACTGCAGACAAACTTTACTATAGATTATCGATGAAGGCGCAACACTTACTTGGAACACTATAGACCTCCAGCAGTTGCGAGTTATGTACACAGGTCGGGGGCTTACATTTGAACACTTGTTGTAATGGCATTCTCCCTACGTTACCTAATACGTAATAAACTCTGGTATATTTTTTTCCATTTCCAAATCGTACCCTCGATATCATGAAAACAAACGGCTTACGGCCTGTACAATATGTATTCGATGGAATTTCAGTGAGATGATGTCACATTTCTTCTGTTGAAGTTCGTAAACATCGATGTGAATTACCCTGTAGATATCAACATTTTTTGAAATTTTTCACCAACATTCGTTAGATGACATCATATTTTAAAACATTGTTCATTTAGTCTATTAAACGACAATTTATTTTATTAATTTTTTACTCACAGTTTTAAAGATATAATAATAATAAACCTTTTCCATTGGGGAATTTATTCTCTCAAGCTTCTCAAAGTAATAAAACCTCATAATTTAAAATTTATAATTATTATTATTTGGAACACTATGATCCTCCGGCAGTTGTATATTATTATTATTATTATTATTATTATTATTATGTATTAAGTAATTTTTTTTATTTAATTTAAATTATAATTAGAATGAAAACTTATGGTAGAATCGTTCAAATCTAAATCGCATGATTTTACCTGGAAAACATATTTCCAAAACTATTACTCGTTTTCTAAAAACAATATATTTTATTAATAATTATATAAGTAATTTTATTAATAAAGTGCAGGTTAACGATAATGTTGAAGAATATAATAAAAAATAAGAAAGTCATTCTAAAGAATTTAACAAAGTTTGTGAAAAACAAATAGATAAATGTGAAAGTCTATTTTGAAACTTAATATTATTTCAAATTTACACGATCTTTGAACGAAACTTAAATAATAAAAATTTCAGTAGTTCGAAAGCAATGTAAGTTATAAAGGAAGCATCCTCATTGCAATGTGCTTTAAAAAGCAAGAGTAAAGTTAAATTTTGTCTTATTCAAAAAGAGGAGAGGAAAATATATTTCTATATGCAGGAGAAAATCATTTCTGTGCCGAATCGTCTCTAGACTGACTGTTTGGTAAAGTCAAAAAAAATTACAATTAAAACATTTTTTTTAAAGAAATAAATTACCCGATATCTGGAAAGATGCAAAATCAGAGTAAAAAGTGTAAAGTCTTACTAGAAATTAATATATAGAAAAAGTAAATTCCATACCAAAATTTTTATTTGTCTTTAAATGTTGAATAGTATTAGTTATCATCTGCAACACCAATGAATAATAATAATTGTTGAAGAACAATTATACGACGATACGAGACTGCAAACGCTAGAAGGCGCTGTTGTATTTCTAGCAGACTATATGTATTTACGTAAGGAAGTTATAGGGATGAGGCTTTTTACACGTATACCGATTTATATACTGAGTAGTATACTTAACACAGTCCTTCATTTTGTATATATCATAATCTCTAAAAGGATAAGGCCCAGGAAGTCTAAAGTCTTATCAGAAATTAATATATTGAAATAATATACGAATACAACTTTAATTAAACAAAGTGAATTAATCCTCTACGAAATTTTTCTTTGTCTTACGATTTTTAAATAATAATAGTCGTATAGGTAATTGAAATCTCAGTTTAATAATTTTCATATAGACCTGTATATAACAATTTAATTTGTTTCAATACAATTGGATATATTGTATACTATTGTATTGAGCAATAAAACAATTGAATACTCCTAAAGTTTTATAGTTAAAAGGTCTTTCAACGTCGTGCTATTATTTGTAAGCCTACCAGAGATTAACAAGCTAGAGATCTGTCTAGTTAATCAGTGTGATTCTTTCAATGATTTATGGTAGCGGTGTTTCGAATGATGATCGGAAGAATTTTGGTTGAATTTCCGTTATATCAAATAGAACTGTTTTAATGTTTGGTTTCAGATTGATTTGCATTTAAAATTAAATAATTTTACATTTAAAATTGCAACCTATGGAAATTTAAGTTTTTAATATTTTTGGTTTTATTTCCAAATATTTTCAGTGATATTGACAAAATACAAAGAATAACTAAAAAATAAATCAATGTAATTTTCAATGTTGCCTTTTCATTAATATTTAATTTATTTACAACATATCTTAAAACCAACGAAACCTACCTCTTTTTTTGGTAACAATGAGTAATATATATATATATATATATATATATATATATATATATATATATATATATATATATATATATATATATATATATATATATATATATATATATATATATATATATATATATATATATATATATATATATATATATATATATATATATATATATATATATATGCCTACTAATTTCCACTAGAGTTCGGGAAATACAGAAAACATATTCAAGTTAAAATGTACAGAATATTAAATTGTGTAGGTCAAAGCAAATTGGAAAAACAAATAAAGTGAGAGGCATTATCAGTAGAGTGCATATAAGACTGAGCATAGTGGTTAAGTTTGGGGTCAGAAAGTTGGTCAGAGAAAGAATGAAACTGTGAAGAAAGGCGTATCACACGAGCCAGAGGCATGTCTAGGGAGAGCAGCAGCCGTTGTAAAATCGATAGAATAGAGAGAGAGAGAGAGAGTGACTCAACAATTCGACTTCCAGAAATAGACCAGAGAGAATTAGTGAGAGCAGAAGAGTTGATAAGACGAAAAGCCCTAGATTTTACCTTTTGAATGAGTGGAACCACCCTAGATGTGTGAGGCTCACTCCTTATAGGAGTGAACAACATCCCCATGAAGAGTAAGCAACTGGGGCGGTGTGAGTGAAGAAATTACGAAGGCGCATCTGAAAACCAAACTCTTAGAAATTTGTTTAGAGAAAAAAGTAATATGGTCTTTCCTAGGAAGATGACGAGAAAAAGAAACACCGAGAATATTAATGACAGACGTAGGTTTGAGTTGTGTGTTTTCGAAGTAGATGTCATAATTGTGTGTAAGGAAAAGCTTTGAGAACCACCGAAGGAATACTATCAGGACTGTACGCCTTCTTAGTGTAAAAGCTTAGAGAGAGCACAAATGACATCTTTAAATGCAGTTTCAATTTCCCCTTTTTTGTAAAATAGTTGGAGTTCACCTAACTAAATTGAAGGTATATTTTCCTTTTTTTAAATTAATAAAGTAGTGAGTGAGGTGGAAGTGAAGAAAGAGGAAGAGGTGAAACCTTAAATAAAGTAAAATGTTTTCCCATTCGAAGGGAAAAATCCTCAGCAAAATAAAATTCAGTTTCTTTCCCTCCTTCGTTTTAATTTATTATTTTGTGGTCTTAATGTTTAGGGCGTTATTTTCCCTTCCTTAAATATATTGTGAAGGGCCTCTTAATGACGGAATATTTTTTCTCTTTATCCTGAAGAGTCCCTCCAAGAGAACTTCTGAAGGAGGGGAAACTATTTCTATTCAATTTTACTTCTTTTTTTTATCTTAATTTTATTTCAGCTCGACTCGAAAGTGCGCTATATATATATATATATATATATATATATATATATATATATATATATATATATATTTTTTTTTTTTTTTTTTTTTCTTCATCCGCTTCCAAAATAGGCTTAAGAGCCTGTCAGTGGGGTCAATTAGTTTTAAATAGTATTTTAGAATCCGATCTTCCACTAATTCTTGCATTAAAATCATCCTATGTTTTCTGAGGTCCACTACTAAATCCCTCCACCTCTTTCGAGCCCTTCCTCTCGATCTGTCTTCCTCTGCATGGTCTTCACTCTCACTTTTTCTTTGCCATACTTAACGTCTTGCATACTTTCTAAGCGTCACCACAATCTTAATCTAGACTCATTTATTTTTATTTATGATAGGTTTTACTTCTATACACTTTCTTATTCTTTCATTTCTCACCCTGCCTCTTCTACTCTTCCCAGCTATAGCTTTCAATACATTCATCTCTGCCTTTTGGATTCTGTTCTTCTTTGTGGTCATCCTACAAGTTTCGGATCCATTTATAAGTATGGATGTTACAAGTCATTCAAAGAGTATATTCTTCACTTCATTTCCCGTACGCCTGTCCTTTATATATATATATATATATATATATATATATATATATATATATATATATATATATATATATATATATATATATATATATATATATATATATATATATATATATTGAAGAAATTTAAATGGGACACAAAACGAAGCCCATATTTTGGAATATTTCATAAAAAACCAAAGGATGGAATCCTTCAAAACGAGCATCAATTTACATCAATTGCTTCGCTATGTGTAACTTTTTTGTTTTGCTGAAAATATAAGAAGAGTTTTTTCCAAGTAATTTTCTTATTCCGTGTCAATTAAAACCAAACATAAAATAGTAAATTTCAGAACAATTTATCGATGTGGGATTTATTTACAAAAATCCGCATAAAAACCCAAAGAACTAAACATTTAAAAACAAAAAACTTTCTCCAGAAACAGTAGAAGGTTTAGTCATCGCAAAAACGTTAAGAAAAAAGATAAAAAAAATAAAAAATCTCCCAAAATTAAATCGCAATAAATAAGTTCTCTTTTTGTGAAGCGCAAATTTGATCAAACGGTTTCCCTTTCTAGAACTCAGAGCAGTTTGTAATTACTTTATTTTCTCGACATTCTTTTTTCATGTGAGAAGAGAGGGAGAGGATGAGAGGGAAGGGAGAGCAAAAACTTTCCTAACTCAGAAAAAGCTCTAAATTTTCAAATTAGAAAACTACTTATATCAAGCTTTTTCTATATATATATATATATATATATATATATATATATATATATATATATATATATATATATATATATATATATATATATATATATATATATATATATATATATATATATATATACTGTAATAAGTGATTTCAACGTTTACCACCTCCAGTGATTTTCTTATAGTTCTAATTATCGAGCTGGTGAACTCGCCAACCACTTTTCTATTCAGAACAATTTTGAGCAGTTGGTGCATTTCTCTAAACATATACCCGATCGTCTTGGTGACAACCCAACTTACTTACCCCAAGTTAAAGTTTGAAAAAATGCAAGATATAAAATCATCAATATAGCCTGTATTTATACATTGTTATTTTATTGCTATGTATCAAACTTGTATCATTTAGTAGCCGTTTTTACCTTAAATCTATAAATAGTGGTGTTCCTTATGAATCTGTCCTATCCCCAACTCTTTTTCTACTTTTCATTAATGACCTCTCTCTATTACTATTAATTACCTCTCTCTATATATATTAGTTAATCTATCGCAGGTAGCTTTAGAGGGATGATATGTATTGCAATGTATACACAACAATATGTAAGTTGTATAGAAACGTACCGTTAATGATGGCGCATAACACAGCTATGTAGGGATTACCTGTCCCCTCCCTACCGATGACTCTATCTTTGTTACTTCTTTTTAGTTTGAAAAATGTCCCTCCCAATAGCGGTTAATTGACGCAAGGAGGGTAGAAGCGGAGCAATTACCTCTAATCTTTCTTGTATTTCAAGATGGAGCAGAGAAAACATGGTCGCTTTCAATGTCTCAAAAATTCAATTTCTTCATTCCTCTAATCCACACAACTGAAATCTACTTGGAAAATACATTTTTGGTGTTTCTTTCCCTCATGATCTTTTTAGAAAGATCGTATTACTTCTTTCTCTCAACAAACTTTTAAGAGGCTGAGAATTCTGAAACTACATTCGGAATTTTTTCCACGCCACCCCAGTTCTTTTTTTATAGAAGTGTTGTTCGCTCCTGCGTAGAGTACGCTTCACACATTTAACTCTTACAAAGGGTCTTTTGTCCCATATATATATATATATATATATATATATATATAATATATATATATATATATTATATATATATATATATATATATATATATATATATATATATATATATATATATATATATATATATATATACAAATTCCATACTATATCAATATTGGTTCCAAGCATATTTCTTTGGATTCTAATAAGAACAGATTTGCTACTGTGATGTCGAAGCAGAAAGGTTGGAAACTATTCTACGATACCTTCTTTCTTGTAGTGTAGTGCAGTGGTTAAGTCATCTGTGCGTTGTCTTACGGTGACGCTGTTTTCAGTGGGTTCGATTCCTGGCTAGCGGAAAACT
>SEYY01018778.1:280000-295000 GCA_009176605.1 Armadillidium nasatum | reverse complement strand
AGAAGAGTCGATGAAATGCCGAAGAATATAGGTCCAAGTGTCGGAGAGAAAGGAAGAACAAGAATATCAGAGAAGCGTTCCTTACTGAAACCATACTGGTTACCTTTATGTTGTTTCTAATTCTTTCCAAAGAACTTACGATAAATTGACAAATTTGAGGTTTCTTCTTTTTCCGCTCAGTCTGAAAGGTTGAATTTGACAGGAAGAGGCAAAAAAATAAATTCCGTCATAACCGAATTTTTTTTTTGGAAATAATGATGTTAAACATAAATGAGAATGACGCAAGTCAAATAAAATTGGAGAAAGCTCCCTGCTATGGATTCAAATAGGTACCGGGTTACTACAGTGATTCAAAGCAGATGAGCTTGAAAACCGTTCTAATATGCCTTATACTCCGGGAAGGCGGCGTAACTCGGTGGTAGAGCCTTCTGTACATTGTCTAGCGGCGACGCTGTTGTCAATGGGTTCGAATCCAGGCATGCGGAAAATTTTTGTCTATATATATATATATATATATATATATATATATATATATATATATATATATATATATATATATATATATATATATATATATATATATGCGCGAACAAATGACATATGCCAAGAATATGTAACCACCCAAAAGTAAAACTTTTATACCTGGCAACACTTTGTAATAGGCTGTATCATCATTTTTATCTGAACTTTATTTTATATTTAACCTTTTAAAAATGATAGAGAAACAAAGCACAGAAGAAACGGTTGACGAAGATGTTTATACTCTATTGAAGAATATAAATCAAACAAATGTTGAAGACATGAAAATTGATAGTCAAAGAGACTCCAGTGAATAAAAAAAAATTTTGCAAGACTTTCTCCATTTATTTAAAGGATTTAAAGTTTTCTAGTGTTTAATTAAAGAGAAAATTCAATTCAATAAATTAAATAAAGGCTTTTATCTAATATCTCGTCGATCCTGTCTTTAATCAACACTTTTTTTTAAATACAAATTTTAGAAAATTTTTATCTGTTCCAATGCAAAGCAGGGAGACAAAATTTTAAGATTATTATAACTTTTCTCTTTAAAAGCATAAAGATTCACGCTAATAATACTTTGATTTATTTAGATGAAGAGAGAGAGAGGTAGGTTTTGATCGTGAGAAAAAACTGTACTTCTTCCTCTTACTTGATGAGCTATAAAAATTTGGAGTATAAGTTTTTTGAAAGAAAAAAAAATCTTTTCAATTATATTTACTCTAATTTTTTAATACTATTTAAGATTCAGATTTAATTAAAATAATAAAATAAAAGATTGATAAAGCTAATTGACATTATTATTATTATGCAATAATGGAAGCTTTGGAAAACGAACCATTGTAATAAAGTATTTATTGTTAAACTTTTAAAAAAAAGAGTTCCTCTTTCTTTATAGGAATTTCTTCTTATATATTTTTAATAACGTAAATAACATAGATTTGGAAGACCAGCATTAAGTTCAATGTTGATAGGTTTATTTCTTGCAGTGTAAGGTACTCCTTTATTTTTACGAATGAAATTATTTATGAACTTGACTGTTCTTCAGATCAACACATTGGCGTGTAAAATTACTCGAAACTTTGCTGTTAACATTACGAATGCTCATTCGACAGTTTTACGAGCCAAAGACAACCTATAGTTTAAAATTCTTCTTTCAGCATTTAGAGTGGCCCTTGGGTATGGTCTCATAAAATACTGTTTTAAAGGAAATGCCTCGTCCCCACAAAAAAATAGGGGACTTTAGCTTTAGTTTCATTGTTTTCATCAAGAGGTAGTGGTTCTGGTGGTGGTATACCAAGACCGTCCAAGTCCAGTCAACGACCTAAACGAGAGGTTTGAAACACGACTGCGTCCGTCGCTATTTCTTCCAAGATCTCCCACATCAACAGTAATAAAGTAACCGTCAGCATCAGAACATGCCATTATTTGAACTGAATGATAGCCTTTATATTTAATATTTCGAGATCCTGCATTGTTAAATTTTTTAATCCTGACATGTTTCCCATCAATTGCTCCCATGATGATGAAACTGTCAGAAAAAGGGTTTCCTCTTTGTACACTGAAAAACGAAACTGGTTTCACGAAAATAGTTTCATGAAATCAAGTTTCTTCGGTGAGCACAGCACCTTTAACCTTTCTAGTTAGATTAAGGTTCACTAGGAAAGAAGCTATCTCAACTATATATATATATATATATATATTATATATATATATATATATATATATATATATATATATATATATATATATATATATATATATATATATATATATATATATATATATATATAAATATTTGTGATGGCATACGCATTCGCGTCCATATCATAATTGACATCTGTATCCGCACTTTTCGAATTTTCAACATTCGCATCCGCACTTTCGAAAATTCACGCATTCCGCATCCGCATCTTCGAAAATTCAACATCAGCATCCGTACTTGGCGAAAATTCTATACATATGACATCCAATCCATCACTAATATATATATATATATATATATATATATATATATATATATATATATATATATATATATATATATATATATATATATATATATATATATATATATATATATATATATATATATATATATATATATATATATATTATATATTACCTCCTCCTCCGTTTCTTTAGCTATACTCTGAATGGTACAGATAATCGAATTCTCGATATTAGGACATAAATTTGGAATTCATGAATATTATCTTAATCCCCTTACCATATATATATATATATATATATATATATATATATATATATATATATATATATATATATATATATATATATATATATATATATATATATATATATATATATATATATATAAGAATTTTTGCTGAACGAAAAGATTAAGGAGCTGGAGGATGGAAGAGAGGGCATATAGAAAAAGTTTGAGAAATATTTAAAAAAGATGGTAGTAGAGGTGTTGGGAGAATAGAAAGTGGTGGAAAAAAGGCATACACCTTGGTTGACCGAGGAAATGAAAAGAACAATAAAAAAAACAAGACCAAAAGGATGAAGGAATAGTTGAGAAGGAGAACTCTGGAATCTAGAATGGAATATGTGCTGGCCTGAAGTAAAGCAAAGGCAGTGAAAAGAAGAGCTGAGGGAGTGAGCTGGAGGATGTTGGGATAGAGGCTAGAGGAAGACATCAAAGAATATAGGTCCTTGATATATGGACTGGCAAAATTCATAGTAGAGAGATAAAGCCAAAGTGAACAACATAAAATATGCACAAGAGAAATTAACGAAAGATGGACAGAATATTTTGAATCTTTGCTGGATGTTGAACAGGAAAGAGAAAATGAAGAGGAGAAAGGAGTTCTTGAGGGAGGAGTTTGATTTTGCGTTTGCCAAATTGAAAAACGGTAAAGTAACAGAACAGGGATGTAGCTGAAAAAAATGCAGGCAAGCAAACTAAAACATGCATATTGCGATTACTGAACATGTATTGGTGTAGAGGTCAAATGGGAAATGACAGTGATAATTCTAATATATAAAGGCAAAGGAGATTCTGGCACGTGTTCAGATTACAGGGGTATATCACTAATAAACCATATAGTAAAGGTTTATGAAAGAATGATAGAAAAGAGATTGAGGCAAAGAACTGAGCCACAGCTGGGTGAGGAGCAACATGATTGTAGTCAAGGTAGAGGAATAACGAATCTTATCTTCGGTTTGAGACAAATAGTTGAGAAGACATGAGAATATATCATCGGAGTAAATGTAGCTTTTATAGATTTGCAGAGGGCTTTTGATTTCGTACCTAGAATTAATTTGTGGAGGTCTTTGGAAAGAGATTACAGAATATCAGGTTGAATGTTGAGAGGTGTCAAGAGTCTGTACGAGTTTTATACGTGCACAGTACACACTGAACACGAAATTGAAAAATGGTTTGAAGTGAAAAGAGGGACAAAGCAAATTAGTGTGATGTCACCTGTGCTTTTCGTTGCTTACATACACTACAAAAATTGTCCTGACGAATTGTTGGGACAAGTGGCAAAAATGTCGTAAGTTTTTTCATCTATTTACTTAATAGAAAATAAATCGGTGAAGTGAGTTTCTTATGCTTAACATGTCTTTTCTTTATTGAAAATTTTATTGACATTTTTACCACTTGTCCTAACGGTTCGTTAGGACAATTTTTGAAGTGTAGATAAGATTATTCGGAGATTTAAGGAGCAGTGGGAAGGAGAAGCAGATCATAGTATTTTTGCATATGGGTCATTCCAAGTCACTTCAACCAAAATTTGGCAATTTTTTCCGTGACCCCTTTCGATTTTTATGAAAAATGGCACACTAACAGATCTTGTTGAGAAAATATGAATGGCGTTTATTGCAGGTCTCTAGCTCATACGGTTCAGAAGATATGACCTTTGAAACTTTGGTCAAAAATGTCAATTTTCAGAGAGTAGTCCGAGGTCAAAATACAATATCTCGGCTTCTATGGCACTTAGAAGCATCGTGTAAAGACCATTTAAAAGATCTTGAATAGCGGTACAACATTTATTTAGATGATTTTGACCTCGGAGGTCAAATAAAAAATTTGACCTATTGTGACCTTGACCTTGACCTTGAAAAAAAACCTAATCTTCGATTTTTTTCAAACTTTGCTGAATTATTGTATATATATGTATATTTTAATTTTTTTAATGAATTATTTTTGGTTTTGGCTTGGTTTAGAAAATATAAGCAATTTAATAAGTACAAATATCACATTTTTCACTTTTTTGCGATTTTTATCTCATTCAATGTATAGTTCCAACATTTCCATTTCTCTTTCTCTCTCATATATATATATATATATATATATATATATATATATATATATATATATATATATATATATATATATATATATATATATATATATATATATATATATATATATATATATATATATATATATATATATATATATATATATATATATATATATATATATATATATATATATATATATATATATATATTATATATATATATATATAGTAAGGGGCTGGCTGCTGCCGAGTATATTTTTCTCGTTTCAGATTGCATGGAGTATTCTCTGAGGAATATAGTCTTACCTGCTTGTTGCTTTGCTGTTATGCTGTTTGATTTTGACTGTGCTTGGGATCCACAATATTAATGTGCATGTGCCATGTCCTAGACTGGAGAGCGTGAAGGGAGATTGATGTTAACATGTTTATTTGTTTAGATACGTTAATGTTATTCTTCTATGTTAATTTATTTTTATTATATATTATATTATATTAATTTCACAGTAAAACATTTTCCACTTTCAAATCTTTGGTTTTTTTAAACCATTACTCTTTTTTCTCTTTATTTTGTGTATATAAAGAGGCTATCTTGTGTACTGTGAACTATAGATAATTTTATGTGAATATTGTAAGTGTAAGATCAATATATATATATATATATATATATATATATATATATATATATATATATATATATATATATATATATATATATATATATATATATATATATATATATATCTTACACTTACAATGTTCACATAAAATTATCTATAGTTCACAGTACACAAGATAGCCTCTTTATATACACAAAATAAAGAAAAAAAAAAGAGTAATGGTTTAAAACAACCAAAGATTTGAAAGTGGAAAACGTTTTACTGTGAAATTTATCACACTACTGACATATTTTCTTTTCCCAAAGTGAATATTAAATATTAAAATTTTATAAAAAAAAAAAAATATATGATAATCTCAAAAACCATTAAGGTCTCTTATCTATATTTTCTACCTGATAGGTATAGAGATTATAACTCCAGATTAGCACTAGGCAATAAGGCCCTAGACCGGCACCTGTGAGAATTATAAATAATTACCCCAGTGCCTCACCTCAGTTTAAATGATCTAAAAAATATATAATGAATTAATAATAATAATAATAAAAACACAAAGAATATAACCTACTCTTGAAAGGGTAATATGCCTTCTTGAGAATAACAACCTGTTTGAATAAGAATAACCTGTTTTTAATTATTGCCCGAAATGGGAACAATAGCTCATAAGACTTTTCATTAGCACAAGTGCACTCAATAAATAATAATAATAATAAAAATAAATTTAACATAGAAGAATAACATTAACGTATCTAAACAAATAAACAGGTTAACATCAATCTCCCTTCACGCTCTCCAGTCTAGGACATGGCACATGCACATTAATATTGTGGATCCCAAGCACAGTCAAAATCAAACAGCATAACAGCAAAGCAACAAGCAGGTAAGACTATATTCCTCAGAGAATACTCCATGCAATCTGAAACGAGAAAAATATACTCGGCAGCAGCCAGCCCCTTACATATATATATATATATATATATATATATATATATATATATATATATATATATATATATATATATATATATATATATATATATATATATATATATATATATATATATATGAGAGAAAGAGAAATGGAAATGTTGGAACTATACATTGAATGAGATAAAAATCGCAAAAAAGTGAAAAATGTGATATTTGTACTTATTAAATTGCTTATATTTTCTAAACCAAGCCAAAACCAAAAATAATTCATTAAAAAAATTAAAATATACATATATAACAATAATTCAGCAAAGTTTGAAAAAAATCGAAGATGAGGTTTTTTTTTCAAGGTCAAGGTCAAGGTCACCAATAGGTCAAATTTTTTATT
The DNA here is from genome assembly GCA_009176605.1 of Armadillidium nasatum. Classification (NCBI taxonomy): domain Eukaryota; kingdom Metazoa; phylum Arthropoda; class Malacostraca; order Isopoda; family Armadillidiidae; genus Armadillidium; species Armadillidium nasatum. Next base: position 288,275 of record SEYY01018778.1, on the reverse strand, counting down.
TGACCTCCGAGGTCAAAATCATCTAAATAAATGTTGTACCGCTATTCAAGATCTTTTAAATGGTCTTTACACGATGCTTCTAAGTGCCATAGAAGCCGAGATATTGTATTTTGACCTCGGACTACTCTCTGAAAATTGACATTTTTGACCAAAGTTTCAAAGGTCATATCTTCTGAACCGTATGAGCTAGAGACCTGCAATAAACGCCATTCATATTTTCTCAACAAGATCTGTTAGTGTGCCATTTTTCATAAAAATCGAAAGGGGTCAGGGTTTTTTGTCGGTTGAAGTGAAATGCCCATTGCAAACTATATAGAGTTCTGAAGTGAATAAAGATGTAGAGGCAGGGCTAAATAAATAGATTGAAAGTTGTGTAGTGGCTGGTCTGAGGATGAATAAGAATAAAGCCTTAGTCCTGAGGATAAGGAGAGAGAGAGAGAAATTGGGAAGGACTAAACATTCAGATCGATGGAAGGAGGATAGGAGAGGTTCAATCTGTTAAGTATCTCGGAGGTGTATTCGAGAGAGGTGTAGATAGCGATCTCACATAGACAATTTGCAAATATGATAGATGTGTAGGGATTTTCTATTCATTGCTGAAGGATACGAACGTACCTTTACAAGTAAAGAAAATCATTTCTGAGACAATTCTGACTTCGATATTGATGTATGGAGCGGAGTGCTATACGACAACCACAAAGTCAAGAAGCAAGATACAGGCTGCTGAAATGAGACACCTCAGAACAAAGCTGGAAAAGAGTAGAAGAGAAAAGGCTGGAAATGAGCAAATTAGAGAAAGGGTGGTGGTATGCCCTATCATAAATAAGATAGAAAAATTTCAACTAAGGGGACTGGGTGGCCTAGAAAAAATGGATGACCAAAGAGTGGCTGAAAGGTTTTTAGAGTGAAGACAGAGGAAAAGGTGGAAGCGGTGCTTGAGAAACATGGCTTCCATGACCTGGATTAGCTGAGAAGGAGCAACGCTTTTGGCGATTGGAGAAACTGGAGAGCGAGGCTGAACCGACTACAGGCAGATAATACCTACCTAAGAGCTGAAGAAGAATTTTTTTTTTTTTTTTTTTTTGGGTTGAAATTTTTCACTTTGAGAATGAGAAGAGAATTATTGTTTTAATGTTTGTGAATCTGAACCAATGGAAAAAAGAAACAATAAAAAAAATGAATTTAAAAAAAAATATATTTACGTTTTCCAGTGACAGATTTGAGCTTCGAGGTAATGAAATAATAATAAAGTAAGTTTAAGATAATCTCGGTGAGAGAGTTTTCTAAATCTTTGTTGAATTCAGCAAACGTTTGTTTCAAATAGGTTTTTATCTACTCACAAACTTATTAAATATTCAACAAGAAATTTCGAACAAAATTTCTTGAAATTAAGAAATTTTTCATCATAATACAAAATAAAGAAACAATCGTCTGACTAAAAGAAATTGAAGATCATCAGGGAGAGAGAGAGAGAAAGAGAGTTGCTTAACATAATCCATAGATTTTACCCTTTCAGAATAAATTCTGTCAGAGTGAAGCATATATATATATATATATATATTATATATATATATATATATATATATATATATATATATATATATATATATATATATATATATATATATATATATATATATATATATATATATATATATATCAGGCATACTGTAGAAGAGGTGGAAGGAGAAGAAGGGAGAGTTATAGCGTTGAAGTAGAGGCAAATATTTGAGGGAAGTGTTCAATTTGAGAAGGTAAGCAAAAAATAAAAGTAGATGAAATGAATTTAGAGATGATATTTTATTAATATTCCAGAAAGTGTTTTTAAGGAGAAAAACTAGAAACATTATTCCTTATTATTACAATGAAGAGAAAAATGAATTCTTCTAAATGATATTATTGAAACGAAGTCACAGTGAATTTCTAAAGCTTGGAGGAGAAAGAAAAAGTATTGTCTTAAGAACTGATACTTATTTACCTTATTCTTTATTTTATTAATACAAATAAATTTTTTCTTATAGAGAAATCATTTATGTTACGTTGATAGAAATTTTAATATGATTTAGTTTGCAAGGGCAACGATACCAGAGAAATTTTTTAAACAAAGTCTTTTTATACTGTGAAAATCATGCACTACAGATATATACCTTTTGTTAATGTTATAAAATATGTCACTACTTATAGCAATTGTTCTTAATGATTTATGCCACAGAGAGTGAACAATCCTATACACTAGAAGTATAGAAGGCATTTTTTATGTAAACACACACACTCACTCATATATATATATATATATATATATATATATATATATATATATATATATATATATATATATATATATATATATATATATATATATATATATATATATATATATATATATATATATATATTAGTGATGGATCGGATGTCATATTTTCCAATTTGCGGATGCGGATGCTGAATTTTGGAGAAGTGCGGATGCGGATGTTGAATTTTCGAAAATGCGGATGCGGATGTTGAATTTTCGAAAGTGCGGATGCGGATGCGGATTTTGAATTTTCGAAAAGTTCGGATGCGGATGCGGATTTTTTTATATTAATATATATATATATATATATATATATATATATATATAATATATATATATATATATATATTATATATATATATATATATATATATATATATATATATATATATATATCACCTTTCCCACTTTCATGAGGTGGTGCCCGCCACAATTCCCTTACAAACATAACTATTCTTACCTTTCAACGCTTTCACCACCTCCCTCCATCTCTGTCTCCACAAATCTTCTACCCTCGTCTAAACTCAAATTCCTTCCATCAAAATCACTCTCACTCCATCCATCCATCTCCACTTCGGCCTTCCCCTCCCCTACCTCTTCAACTATCTACATCGGATCTACGTACCTTGCCAACCATTCTGTTCTCTTTCATTCTTCACATATGTCCAAACCATTTTAGCACATCCTCCTCTCTATCAATTACACCCTTCTTCCATTTACACATCTCCCTTATTCTTTCATTTCTAATCCTATCAATCCTTCTCAATTTATATATCGCTCTCAAATCTTTCATCTCAAAGACATTGAAACTTTTTCTCGACCGAGCACTTATCGTCTATGTTTCACACACATACAATACAGAAGGTGAACACATACATTCAAACATTCTTATCTTATTTTTTTCGAATTTTTTCCTTTCTTCCATACATTTCTTAGGCCCCCCAATACTTTCATTCCTTCTACCACTCTGTTCTTTATTTCTTTTTTCCGTCCCACCCTTACCTTCCACCCAACATTACTAGATATTTGAATTCATTCACCTCCTCAAGTTTCCATTCTCACACTTCTAACAAACCAATTCCTCCCTCCACATTTCCTCATCCCCACCTCCAATCCTCATAACTTTATTCTTCGCTGGATTGAATTTCAATCTCGTGTTTGCACATTTCCCTTCAAACTCTCTCACAAGTATTCTCATCTTTTCTCCAGATTCTGCCACCAACACATGCCGCATCATCTGCAAAAAGTAAAACATTCACTTCACATTCACCCTCCATATTTCTCAACGTAATACTCTTCCCTTCTCTCTCCATTTTTTCTAAGTAAACCATTCATCAATAGATTAAATAACATGGAGATATTACACACCCCTGTCTCAATCCCACTCCTATGCTAAACCAATCCGATAGTTCTCTCTTCACCCTCACTCTTGATCTACAATTCGCATATATATATATATATATATATATATATATATATATATATATATATATATATATATATATATATATATATATAATATATATATATATATATATATATATATATATATATATGTTAGTGATGGATCGGATGTCATATTTTCTAATTTGCGGATGCGGATGCGGATGCGGATGATTTTGAATTTTTGAAAGTGCGGATGCGGATGCGGATGTTGAATTTTTGAAAGTGCGGATGCGGATGTTGAATTTTCGAATGCGGATGCGGATGCGGATGCTGATGTTGATTTTTGTGCGGATGTTCCGCATCCGCGCATGCGGATGCGGATGCGGATATATATATATATTATTTAATAATATATATATATATATTATATAATATATATATATATATATATATATATATATATATATATATATATATATATATATATATATATATATATATATATATATATATATATATATATATATATATATATATATATATATAATTAAATTTAGGAATTTAAAGAGTTAATTTTAAAAATGATGGTTTATTTGCAGAATTTATAGGAGATTTAATTTTTAAATTAGCCGAAATTATTCGAGGGTAATCTCTCCAAAATTTGCAGAAAATATCAACTCATAACTTCAAAAGAGCATCTCTGTAAATGTAATACAAAGAACAAATTTTAGTTTTAAACAGGAACAAGAACAACTTCCACAAGCAAGAACACCGACATAAATTTACGTTGAGTCAAATTGATATATATATATATATATATATATATATATATATATATATATATATATATATATATATATATATATATATATATATATATATATATATATATATATATATATATATATATATATATATAGAGAGAGAGAGAGAGAGTAGGCGAAATTGTGCTTGCATACGATAGTTGTATGAGAGTATGTTAAATGATGAGGGCGATTGGAGCAAACATTTTGCCGCTTTTCATGTCTAAACTTTTGCTTCAGTTCTGAAATCTCATCAAACTTTCTAACTGAAAATTTTTAAATATTCACTTCTGTTTTTTCTTCTTTTTTTTTTTTTTTTTTTTTTAAGTACATTTTTTTCCGAATTTGCTTACTTTTTTCACGTTCTTATTTGCTTAATTCATTTAGTATCGCAATTTACAGATAAAACACTTTGTTTTTAATTGTAATGAAGAAAAGAATATTGCACACAGAAATTGGTCTTAATTCAAAATGAACAAATTTGTTAATCAGTCTTCAAAAGGGGTTCTGAGAAGATAAATATTTTTTACCTCTCACAACTTCAGTTCCATAATTTTCAAATTGCCGCTTTTGACTTTGGCACTACCTACACCATTTTAAAATTGGTCTTCTCCAACACCGGCTCAATCATTTGAAAATTATGCCACAACACTTCTGGACCAAAAAAAAAAAAAAATCGTTAAAGTATTAAGAAATATAAAAACTTTTATGTTGTAAACATATTTAGTAATTAAAAAATATTTGCAAGATAGGAAAATTCTTTTCTAAAAAATAAAAGAAATTAACAAAGAAAAGAATGCGACATGATACATCTCAACATTTCTCCATAGTAATTTCAACATTAAAGCATAGTAAAAATATAATTAACATTATAGTAATTTAGATCAATGTTATATAAATTTAGGACAATCAAGAATCTATACTATTGCCGCAAAAACTGTAAAAGAAATATAACATAGCTTCGTAATAACAAAGGGTTATTTTGATAATTCAAATATTTTTTATATTTATCTTTATTTATTTTCTTGATAAAGGGGGACCCATCTCAACCCTCCTACTACCGTCCAATTTCTTAAACCTCCGTTCTTTCTAAAGTTTTCGAATCTATCTTTAACAGGAAGATTTGGAAACATCTCAATCCTTCTAATCTTATCTCTGATCGCTAGTATGGCTTTTGAAAGAAACGCTCTACTGGTGATCTTTTTCCCCTTCTCTCTGATTCTTGATCCTCCTCTCTTAGGCATTTCTGTGAATCTTTTGCTGTCGCGCTGGACATATCGAAAGCTTTCGATAGAGTCTGGCACAAAGCTTTGATTTCCAAACTTCTCTCTTTCGGAATCTATCCTTCTCTCTAATTTCCATTTTGGTCGTTCTATAGCAGCTGTTGTAGACGGTAACCGTTCATCCTATAAATCTATTAATAGTGGTGTTCCTCAAGGATCTGTTCTATCCCCAACACTTTTCCTTCTTTTCATTAATGACCTCTGTATTACCTCATCTCCTATCCACTCCTATGCTGATGACTCCACCCTTCATTACTCCTTTCATTTTAAAAGGCGCCCCTCCCAATAACAGTTAATAGACGCAAAGAGGGTGGTCTTGGAGCAACTAACCTCTGATCTATCTCGCATTTCAAATTGGGGCAGAGAAAACATGATCGTTTTCAATGCCTCAAAAACTCAATTTCTCCATCTCTCTATTTACTCGACACAATCTTCCACACAACTATGATATCTTCTTCGAAAGCACACAACTCAAACCTTCATCTCTCCTTAATATTCTTGGTGTTTCTATTTCTCGTGATCTTTCTGGGAAATATCACATTACTTCTCTTTTTAAACAAGCTTCAAAGAGGTTGGGTGTTCTGAGGCGCCTTCAGAATTTCTTCAATCCACCCCAGTTATTTGTTCTGTATAGGGGTGTTGTTTGCCCCTGTATGGAGTACGCCTCACACATCTGGGGTGGTTCCACACATACAGCCCTCTTAGAAAAGATGGATTCTTATCAACACTCCTGCTCTCACTAATTCTCCTGTCTCTTTCTGCCCGTCGAAGTGTTGCGTCAGTCTCTATACAATCGCTATACAACGGACACTGCTCTTCTGAACTCTCTCGTCGCATACCTCCTCCATTGAGAAGGACTCGTGCGACTCGTCTTTCTACACAGTTTCATTTTTTCTCTGTCCAACTCTCTGTTCCCAAACTTAACCGCTATGCTCAATCTTACATTTACTGTACTGGTAAAGTCTGGAAGACACTTCCTTCATCTATTTTCCCACCAGAGGTGAAATAATATATATATATATATATATATATATATTATATATATATATATATATATATATATATATATATATATATATATATATATATTATATATATATATATATATATATTGTGTGGTGGCATACGCATTCGCATCCTCATCAAAATTTACTTCCGCATCCGCACTTTCGAAAATTCAACATTCTCATCCGCACTTGACGAAAGTTCTACATCAACATTCGCATTCGCAAATGACAAAGTATGACATCCGATCCATCACTAATTACTATATATATATTTATATTGTGATTAAAGTATGTAAAACGAACGTACCGATATGCGCTGTTAGGCGTATGAAAAAAGGTAATAAATAAAAAATCTCTAAGTATCCTAAATTTATGCATTAAATTTAGGATATATATTATTGCATGATAGAAGAACCTACGTCTTCGGGGGCTCAGGCTCTACTTGTACCACTATGACCAGTGAGTGACGCATAAATATCTAATATACTTTTCACTTCAATTCTATTTTATATTTTGCTCTACTTTCCTATCAAATTTTCTCCTCGCACTTGCTAATGGAGTGTTTTCCTCGTCTAGTAATTGTCTAGAGAAGTTTACAAGAACACTGTCCTTTCAAAAAGATAAAACCCCAAAAAAGTTTTGATCTCATTCCAGTTTTGGCTTAACTCAAAATATCTTCATGTTCCTAATATATTCTAAAGGCCTAAAACCTTGCTTACTCCGTAGCCTATACATAGGTTTCAAAGGGAAAATATAAATCTGTCAATCAAGAAAGGACAAATAATTATTAAAACTTCTTGAAAACACTGAGCAGCCAAATAATAAATCTCATACTTGTTAACATTAAAGAATATTTATGATGAACAAGTAATAAGATTGGATGAATCTTTTGATGAAAAAAAAAAAAAAAACTAAAGAATAGTCATAAAAAAGCTTGTAATCGGATGTTTCATATCAGCACTTTAAAGGATATGTAAGAGTCGGGTTCCATCCGACAGATCGTGTTCACGGTTCGACTTATTGGTGTTAAAGAATATATTTAGTCTTTAATATTTTTTGCCCAGTGGCTCACTCCTTTTCGAACCACACTGTAAGAGATGTACTCAATTTAATCTTAATTTCGATTTCACTCTGGGGTGCTTTATACAGGCTTATCCTGTATATATATATATATATATATATATATATATATATATATATATATATATATATATATATATATATATATATATATATATATATATATATATATATATATATATTAGTGATGGATCGGATGTCATATTTTCCAATTTGCGGATGCGGATGCGGATGTTGAATTTTGGAGAAGTGCGGATGCGGATGTTGAATTTTCGAAAATGCGGATGCGGATGTTGAATTTTCGAAAGTGCGGATGCGGATGCGGATTTTGAATTTTGAAAAGTTCGGATGCGGATGCGGATTTTAATTTTGATGAGGATGCGGATGCGGATGCGGATGTTAATTTTGATGAGGATGCGGATG
>SEYY01018778.1:250000-272500 GCA_009176605.1 Armadillidium nasatum | reverse complement strand
AAGGTATACATTTTGCTTAAATGTTATTTTATAAAAAAAATAAGAAAACTACTCAAAATATCTAAAATTAAAAAAATTATATCGTTGATTCGATACCGATATATCGGCTGAAAATATCGGGTTTTCGATACTATTGAAAAAATATCAATATCGATATATATCAATCAGCAATTTGGCTTTGAGTAAAAGATCAGTAAAAATCAAAAAGAAATAATAACGTAATACTGAAAAAAAACGTATAACTCCAAATTAATATGAATACTACTAAATTAAAAATTTTTATCTTCAGGTTGTCTGCATTACAACAGATAACTGCAAATTTCTGTGGAGCCTGTTCGGGGGATGACGAAGAGGAAGAAGAGCAGGTACCGATTCCAGAGATAGTGGTTACGCCTGAAGAGATGGAGCAAATTAGTGACCTAGAGGTTCTGTTGACAAAACCTCTCCAGTTAGAAAATCTGCTTGAAGAACATGATGCCGTTATCCTACCTAAACATCGCTGTTGTATTTCCCACACATTAAACATCTTAGCTACCAGGGATGTTGGGAATGTTCCTCACTGGTTTTCTGGTGCCAAGGATCCATTTAATAAGACACTTGCCAAAGCACAGGCATTGTGGAATCCCCAAAATAGGAAAACTACAACTGCTTTGAGAATAAAGGAGTTTGGAACAAAGTTTAAAACACAAAGTGTTACTAGCTGGAACTCCCCATAAGATTCTTTGAAAGACCTGCTTAAGAACCTTGATGGTAGCATGAAACAAATCAACAAGATTTGTATGAAACAAAAGCCTTGTCTTCCATTATTTAATAAAACTGATAAAGAAGTAATTTCTGAGTACATCGAAATAATGACGCCTATTTTGGCTGGATATTTTGCAGGATGAGTAGAATGCGTACGTGGGTGTCCTATTGCCTAACTCTTCCTCCTCAAGGACAATCTCGTGGAAATGCAACAAGAGGTGCAAAAATTTTAACTATGCCAAAAACTTAGTCAGTTACTTGCTAAAGCAACCAAAGACAAACAAAGGGAAATAAAAGGGCTTTGAACCGAGGTTTAGCAGTATCTTTGATGATTTTGATTTGCTTATGGTAACAGCCATGCAACTTCACTTCAAACTCGGAGTGGTACGTAGGTTAAATGAGGGGAAGCATCCAGCTGTCAAGATAAGGATATTGGAGGAAATAAAGTGTAATATTGCATCGAATTTTACTCCTCCACATCAAGGAACTATAGGTGATGGGACTGAGTCTGAGGACCCATTTAAGGTGAGTTATTTATAATTTGGAACAAACTTTAAGCATCTCTATATATATATATATATATATATATATATATATATATATATATATATATATATATATATATATATATATATATATATATATATATATATATATATATATATTTATACACTGACAAAATATTCAAAAGAAACTTAAAAAGTTTGAGTTCTTGATACCATTTCTAAATATTTCAGAAATTGAAGGCCCTATATATCCAGCTGACACCTCTGGAGGAGAAGTTGGGACAAGCCTTGGATAGCTGGGCTGCAGTAACTATTCACCACAGTTCCCCTCTCACTAGGAACCTGTATCCGTGTGAATACCAAGAGATCTGGTTGGACTTGTTTATGAAGTATAATACTCCATTAGCCAGCTCAGCGGACGTGGAGAGGTTGTTTAGTCAAGGCTCTGACAATCTAAGACCAAAGAGGGCAGCCATGGCATTCAGCAATTTTGAAAAATTTATCTTTATGAAAGGGAATATCGACCCTGTTCAGAATGCAAGAGGAGAGCTACGAGGAGGAAGAGATCATAGATAATTGAATAAATAAGATGAAAATATTTCATTTTTTTTTATATTTGCATCTTTAAAAAAAAAATTTTTAAAATAATTCATCTTACATACTTGCTCTATTTTATTTATTTATTTTTTTTGGCCCTCCTAAATTTGCGCATTAAAAAAAATTTTCACTTGCGAACATGTGCACTTTTGTGCTTGCGGAATACATTTTTGGAACAATGTGCGCTTGCACACTAAGTTTTTCCAATTTGCGCTTTAAAGTTTAAAATTTGCGCTTCCACCTCTGATATATATATATATATATATATATATATATATATATATATATATATATATATATATATATATATATATATATATATATATATATATATATATATATATATCCGTCCTGTGTTTCCAAAAATTTGTGTTCAAGCTTGCCAAAAACTTTTATAACTTATAATATACTAAATGTGAACTGTTAGAGTTATCATGGCTTGTTATAATAAACAAGTTATAATAGAGTAGCTGTTTTATTGGTGATTTGAAATAGAGAAGAATTACTACTCATGATTTTTTATTCTCTAATACAGAATTATTACAATGAATTTTATCCTTAAAAAAAAAAAAAAAAAAAAAAAAAAAGTGGGTGAAAATAATAATCTTTCATATGTAAATATGTAATACAAATTTTGAAAAAGATAAAACATTTTGGGGCTTGTAATACGTTTGAGGTCTCTTACGGTTATAAATTTCTTGCATTTTTAGGGAAGTGTGTGTGTGAAAGAGAGAGAGAGAGAGAAAGAGAGAGAGTTACATTGACACTTTGGTAGATCTGAAACTGTTAATTGAAAAAGTTAACAATCCATTAATTGAATCTCTTTGTTTGTTAGATTCAATTTACCCTTTTCAGACCTAAATATCTTTTACCAATAAACAATGAGGTGGGTAAACATCAGTTGTTTAGATACAATCCACCAGAGTTAGGGAAAACCAATTCCACAATCGGATAGGTGTCCGACATGTCTCGGTAGACGGAGTTCGAAAGTGCGCAGGTCAAAAGAGGTAGAGAATGTAGTGTTGAGATTTGAACAGTAAACATTTAAGAATGAACATAAAAATTAAGTCTGGTGTTAAAGAACTGAGGAAGAGAAATAAATGATGGCGAGACAATGTGAAAGACAAGAGTCATGGGCTCTCTTAAAGAATAAAATATGAGACTAGAGAATGCAGAAGAATAGATGTAAATACGATTAATCTAAGAGTCTAAGGAATAGCTTAAGGAGAGTGAAATAAAAGTTTGGCTGTCAGAAAGAGATTAGAGAGTGTCAGTGAGTTCAAGAAGAGTTGTACGTGCAGAATCACCTCAGTTTTTTTATTCATGCTCCAAGTCGGGTAAAAATGATAATTTTATGAAGTTCTTAATGCGTCTCAAAATCTCCAACCATTTAGAAGTTTATTTGATGGAAAAAAATAATTATGTGATACTTCCATGAATTGCTGCAAAAATAAAAAATAAAAAATCCAAGATTGTTAAGGATAGAAGGTTTGAACTGAAATATTTTAATATGATGTAATAGTTGTTGGGATGATAATGTCTACAAAGAAAAATAAAAAGACTTGTTTTGGAGACTTGAAAGTAATTATATTTTATCTTCCTCCGTCAGGAATGCGAGAAAGACCAAGTGTCGGTTACGTCAAGGTTACCTTCATAATACTACATATTTGTTGATTATTAAGTAGGATGTCTTTCAAACTTAGAAGAAACCATTAAATTTGATTTTCACAGAGAGTAAGTAATCTTTTAGGATCGCTGCCATAATATCTTTGTCTTTCTCTTTTGCATTATTATTTATTATTATTATTATCGTAGTTTCTGAAAAGAACCTTAATAAATAAATCCCATTTGTATTTATTATTTTCATTCTAATGCAAAACTCTGAATTTCATTTGTCCATGATTGTATTTTTTTTAAATAATAATAATATTAATATAATTATAATAATAATAATACTGTAATTATAATAATAATGATAATCATAAATATTATAACAATAAAATAAAAATAAGAATAAATAGGAATAGTAAAATAATAATAATAATATTATAAGTACAATAATAATAATAAATTAAAATAATAACATAATGATGAGTAAAATAATAACAATAATATAGTAATAGCAGTGAATTTTGAGAAGAAAAAAAAACACGTGAAAAAAAATGGATTTTATATTTTTGACAAAATTCTTTTCATTTTAAATGATTTGCCTATTTCTTCCATTCTTTTTCCTTTCCCTGATTTTCATTCATTAAAAAAGTTTAATTTTACGCTCCACTTGTCAAATTCGATCCCCGATACGAACAGGCATGCAATCCTCCAAGGATTTCAAAGTAATTATTAAACCTATCATATCAAATAAATCTCTCTCTCTCTCTCATAAGATGATTTGTATTTAAATGAGCTAACTAGACTCATTATCAATAATAACTGTAAAAAGAGATACAAGTTATGAAATCAATTATATCACGAAACAACAATTACAATATATAAACAAATTACAAGACAAATTGGCACTAAATAGTAAACAGATTTTTGGAGAACTGAATGTGAGATTTTTTACACGTTGCTTTTTACGAGGTTGGTGTAGTGAGTATTATGATTAATATATTTATATTTTATGGATGTGATAATAATGTTCGGTAGATATGTATGCTAATCAAGGAAACTATGTAATGAGGAGTGGGACTGAAGATAGGGTTGTATTTAGTTGGAGTTGCAATTGCTTAATTTATAAAGATTCAAGAATTTTGCGTTCGTAAACGTTTGAGGAGGATGCTAAAATACTAAAGTCTGAGAAATGAATGGGGTTGTTTATGAAATTATGGGTGATCTAGGATGAAGGAGTGTTCTGGTGTAGAGGAAGGGAGATTTGTGCGGAATGAGGTACCAAAATGCTTATGTATTCAGAGTCTGAGTTGTAGTCCTGTTTGGCCTACATAGCGGGAATTACACCCTACACAAGAAAATAAATAGACAACAGAGAATTTGAGCATGATTGGGAGTTTTGATTCATATTTAAAGTAAGAATTTAAAGAATCAAATGTCACCCTCTGCCCCATCCTCTCCTCTATTAATACCTCTTCGTAAAACCTTTTTAAATTCCTCGTTCCCCATCTGGATCACCTCACCAAAAACTCATACTGATTCTCTGATTCCTTTACCTTTGCCCACTACATACAGTGATGTAACACAAATTGTTACATCACTAGTTTTGATATCAATAATTTATTTACAAATATACCCATCACAAACATGCAACATCGCTCTTAACCTTAACACATAATAACTTAGGAATTGTTGGAAAAGGGGTTTGGTTAGGCCTATCTTTAGCAGTCAATGACACTATCTTCACATTCGATGGCGCTTATTACAAACAGATAAGCGGAGTGCCTATGGGCTTACTATATCTTCCTCTTTTCATCATGAAACAACCTGGCTTAATGCCCCCCTCTTTCAAACCCATAACATATAAACGTTACATAGACGATTGTTTCTTAATCTTCAATAAGAAACACCAGTCAGACCTTTTCTATCAATTTATCAATAACCAATGTCCCAATATTCAATTCTCTCGTGAAAATGAAACTAATGGTTCGCTTCCTTTCCTAGATATCCTTTTATCTCTTTCGTCTCACGGACTCAAAAATCTGTCTACCGAAAACCAACAACTTCTTTCCTTGGTCAATTACCTCAGCTCTACCACATACATATTCAAGACTACCACTTTCACCGGCTATTTACATCGCTCCTACACTATCTTCTCAACATGGTGGAATTTCCATCTAGAACTCACATACCTGAAAAAATTCTTTAACTTTCATTTCTTCCCACCAAATCCCATAGAAATCACCATTAATAACTACATTATCAACATTTTCAGCCCAAAATTACTTATTCCCTCCATATTTGGGTACAATTATCTCTTCATTAAACAAAAACCTGCATTTTCTCTTCACATGATTCTTCCCCCTAACTAAACAACACTTCATTGGTATTAACTCATTTTCCATCAATTCTTTCTTTAAATATGATACAAAACAATCATGTTCAAATCAAAACCTCCCTTCCTCTACACCAGAACACTCAAAATTCCATAACCACCCCCAGTAATTCTCAGATTTTAATATTTAAAGAATCAAACGTTTCCGAACTCAAAATCCTTGAATCTCTATATATTAAGCAATTGCAACTCAAACTAAATACATCCCTATCTTCAGTCCCACCCCTCATTACATAGTTTCCGAGATTAACATGCATACCTACCAAACATTATTATCGCATCCATAAAATATAAATATATCTATCATAATACTCACTACACCAACCTCGTAAAAACATTTAAAAATCTCACATTCAGTTCTCCAAAAATCTGTTTACTATCTAGTGCCAATTTGTCTTGTAATTTGTTTATATATTGTAATTGTTGTTTCGTGATAAAATTGATTTCATTACTAACTTGTATCTCTTTTTACAGATTTTATTGATAATGAGTCTGGTTTGACTAGAAACGTCTAATATTAAAAATTACTTATAAATAAAACTATTTATATAAATCTTGTCTATATCTTCATTGTTGGCTGTTCTGTTTATTATAAAAATAAGGTTCCCTAAAAGCAAACCAATATCATATATATATATATATATATATATATATATATATATATATATATATATATATATATATATATATATATATATATATATATATATATATATATATATATTATTTTTATTTCACCTCTGGTGTGCAAAGGCCAGAGGCCTACTAATGTTCCACCAAAGTTAGGGGGAAAGTCGGGAACATGGTCAAATTAAAGGCTGACATGACCTGATACACAGCGTTTGAAGGTGCCTAAGTCATAGAAAGTTGGGAAAATATATGAAGGAAGTGTGTTCCAGACTTTACCAGTAGAGTACATGTAAGATTGAGCATAGCGGTTCAGTCTGGGGTCAGAGTTGGACAGAGAAAGGATGAGACTGTGTAGAAAGACGAGTCGCACGAACCCTTCTCAATGGAGGAGGTATGCGACGAGAGAGTTCAGAAGAGCAGTGTCCATTATAATAGCGATAGTATAGAGAGAGTGACGCAACATTGAAAGCAGGAGAGTTGATAAGGCGAAAAGCTCTAGACTCCACCTTTTCCAGGAGAGCTGTATGAGTGGAACCACCCCAGATGTGTGACGCATACTCCATACAGGGGCGTACAACACCCCTATAGAGAGCAAGCAACTGGGGTGGTGTGAAAAAATACTAAATGTGACTCAGAACACCCAACCAAGAACAAGAGAGATAATGTGATCTTTCCAAGAAAGATCACGAGAAAAAGAAACACCTAGAATATTAAGGAGAGATGAAGGTTTGAGTTGCGTGTTTTCGAAGAAGATATCGCAGTTGTGTGGAAGATTGTGTCGAGTAGAGAGATGGAGGAATTGAATTTTTGAGGCATTGAAAACGACCATGTTTTCTTTGCCTCAATTTGAAATGAGAGATAGATCAGAGGTTAGTTGCTCCTAGGTCACCCTCCTTGCCTCTATTAACTGTTGCTGGGAGGGGCGCCTTTCAAAATGAAAAGAGTAATGAAGGGTGGAGTCATCAGCATAGGAGTGGATAGGAGATGAAGTAATAGAGAGAAGGTTATTAATGAAAAGCAGAAAAAGTGTTGGGGATAGGACAGATCCTTGAGGAACCACTATTAATACATTTATAGGTTGAACGGTGGCCGTCTACAACAGCTGCTATAGAACGACCGGAAAGGAAATCAGAGAGAAGGATAGATTCCGAAAGAGGGAAGTTTGGAAATCAAAGCTTTGTGCCAGACTCTATCGAAAGCCTTCGATATGTCCAGCGCCACAGCAAAAGATTCACCGAATATATATATATATATATATATATATATATATATATATATATAATATATATATATATATATATATATATATATATATATATATATATATATATATATATATATATATACTTCTATTTATTTATCTCCTAACTCTACTGACTATCCTAAATTCTTTGACTATTTTAACTTCAATGTAATGCACATCCTCTCTCTTCTCCTTTCTCTGAAATCATCAATTTAGGTAATTTCAATGTTTACTACAAGTACAGACTTTCTTGAAGTTCTCAAAATATAATCGGTAAACTTGCCTAACCATGTCTCTATCCCAAATGACCTTGTGCAGATCGCCTTCTAAACTTT
This sequence comes from Armadillidium nasatum, assembly GCA_009176605.1. Lineage (NCBI taxonomy): Eukaryota > Metazoa > Arthropoda > Malacostraca > Isopoda > Armadillidiidae > Armadillidium > Armadillidium nasatum. Next base: position 264,442 of record SEYY01018778.1, on the reverse strand, counting down.
TTCTTAACTTTTATTCCTTCTGTTTGTGCTGTAAAACTCTATCCTCCTCTGGGCTAATCTGATCACCTTTTAATCTTTGTATCCTCTTCAATATCTACAAGTTTTTCACGGGAGAGACCCCCCGCATATTGTGCAGAAACGTTTGTGGCAAGTCGGTCTGATTTGCGATCTAACTTCTTTGATTTCCCATGGAATGATTATTGCTTCCGCGGGAGAGGTCCTTCAGAATGTCCTGATCGCATACCCGAGGTGCTTATTTCAGTCACAGAGAAGGACATTCCATATTCTTTCCCTTCTATTTTTTTTTTTTGCATAAACTTGAAAAGTCATAAACTAAATTTTGTTTCTTAAAATACAACAGTGATTTTGTGACATGTATGATTACATAAACTTACATGCAAAATATACATATATTAGTCATATAATATATATATTATATATATATATATATATATATATATATATATATATATATATATATATATATATATATATATATATATATATATATATATATATATATATATATATATATATGCCTTCTCTGGTGGGCAAAGGCCGCCTACCAATTTCTACAAGAGTTGGGGAATAGTCGGAAATCAGGTCGCGAATGGCCGACGTGACCCGATACACGGCGTTTAAAAGTGTGCAAGTCAAAAGAAGTTGGGAAAACAGATAAAGGAAGTGTGTTCCAAACTTGTAAGATTGCGCATAGCGGTTCAGTCTGGGGTGGGAGAGTTGGACAGGGAAATGATGATACTATATATATATATATATATATATATATATATATATATATATATATATATATATATATATATATATATATATATATATTATATATATATATATATTAAAAGGATTTTATTTGCTTGTAGCTTTGCATGTATATGTGTGTGTGTCTGTGTGAAGAATGGGACTGCAAATATGCCACTGTTTTTATTAAGCTCAATTACCCTTTAAAAAGATATTTATTTCCTCCCATTAATTCATTGAAGATCATTGAGAAGTTCTGAGCTTTTGGCTTTTAATTCGCTAATTATCAAATGAATTCAAATAAAAGTTTTCAAAACTATTGAGTGGTTGTTGAAAATTAACCAAATTAATAATAATAATCAAAGGCTCAGAGTAATTAATTGTTGTTTACGTTCAACATTTTTGTTAAATAACGTAAATGGTTATAGAAGAATTTTCCACATATTTGTCTCAGAATATATATATATATATATATATATATATATATATATATATATATATATATATATATATATATATATATATATATATATATATATATATATATATATATATATATATATATATATATATATATATATTTTATTTTTTTTATTTTTTTCATATATATATATTTTTTCATATATTTATTATTTTTTAATATTACCTCTGATGGGCGAAGGTCAGTCCTATTAAAATTTCCACCAGAGTTAGGGAAAAAATCAGAAATTTGGTCAAATGAAAGGGCGACATGTCCCAATACACGATGTTTAAAGGTGTGCAAGTCATGGAATTTTTTTATAATATATAATATATATATATATATATATATATATATATATATATATATATATATATATATATATATATATATATATATATATATATATATATATATATATATATATATATATATATATATATATATATTTTCTTCTACACGGAGTAGGCTTTCCTTTTCCACACAAAAAATACTATTACAGAAACACATTCTTTTTAAAATGGAAACATAATAATGGCGTCAACATCAGTAGTCTCGGAGAAGCATCAAGTGGCTGCTTCCAAAAATATCATCTCATCTACCCCTTTTCCCATCATCACTTGGGAGTTGGTGGCCTCAGGTGATGGGGTTGGCGCCACCAGGACTCTGCAGTCGGCTTGTCCTGATGCACGATCTATTTTTTCATTAATTTCTATAACATTCGTGGTTTACACTCCAATTTCCATTTTTTTAAACCACCTCTCTTCTTCTAGACCTCACTCTTGTTTTTGACCGAAACTCAGATGTTTGAGCGTTCTGATAGCAAACTCTATTCTCTTTCCTCCTGTCTCTATCTTCAATTTTCAGCCAAATGCGGTTGTGCATACCTGGGCAACGATGTCGTTTGTTCTCATGTCTCTAATTTGGAGTCTTCCGAATTTTCCACCTTATGGCTTAGGCTCTCTTGCCATTCTACGACTAAATTCATTTGTTCTGTTTATTTATCTCCTAATTCTACTGACTCCTAAATTCTACCACTATCTAAACTCGTACTCCTTTCTCTGAAATCATCATATTAGGTGATTTCATTGTTCACCACCGCCAATGGCTTTCTTCTAGTTCTCATGATACTGCTGGTGAACGTGACTCCTATTTCGCTATCCAAAACGATCTTGAGCAGTTGGTGCAGGTCACTACTCGTATCCCTGATTGTCTTTGAGATGAATCCAACATTCTAGAAATTTTTCTAAAATCTAATCTTTCTCCTTACATTGTTAAACTCTTTCCTCCTCTGGATCCTCCGATCACCTTCTTATTTCTCTATCTTCTTCTATTTCTTCAAGCCTTCCGCAGGAAAGACCCCCTTCTATTGAAAGGAAAGGTTTGGGAATATATATATATATATATATATATATATATATATATATATATATATATATATATATATATATATATATATATATATATATATATATATATATATATGGTGTCTTAACATATTAAATTCTGTCACAACCAAATATCTTTAATTACTTAACTTTTAATATCATATAATAATTAACAATCTAATCTAGCGAACATCTTACGTCTGGCAGTCGACCGAAGGGGAGTGAGTCAGACGGAGTAGATACTTCCTTGCCTCGCTCTTCTCTCGCTTGATCGCCTCTCAACAAGATGTGCACTATCTTTGTCCATCATTTCAATTTGTTCAAATAAAATTATAACGCTTAAAATAAAATTGTGCAGCCTTCTAAGTGTTTTTCTCCAACATCAAGAAAACACAAAGCGTTATAACTGGTGAACCCGGAGTCTTTTCATATTGTGTTTAAGCTATAGTGATTGCCTTACTTAGCCTTCTTCCTCAAAAGCCGGTACGTTTGTCGCCATCTTACCTATGTACGACACATCATTTATTTTTGGAGAGGTCTTTACCGCTTTCAAGATTCACCACCATCGTTTCATTTCAAGAGCCAAAAGCGGCTTCATTTCAAGATGGTTTTCCAATTTCCACGACGGCAACTGAAGTTGATGCGTCTGCAGTTTTTCCATCGTTTTCGGCTTCGGAATATCCAGGGTCGTTCCATCGTGCATCCTTGCTTTTCCACGCTCAAGCCTTCAAGCTTCACAGCCGACTTCGCAGCCTTCAGCCTTACAGTGTCTTATATTTTAATTGTGTGAATAATATAATAATGATAATTCTTTGTGCTAAAAATAATAATAATAATAATAATTCATTGCCTAATATCTTTTTTCTGTAATATAAAATGTTCCTTTTTTTTTATTTTTTTTATTTTATTTGCTTGTGGCAGTGTTTTGTTCGTTGAGCCTCTGGGCTGCTTCCCCGGCCTGCCCTCTTTGTATCCGCACTCTTCCCCCTTCTGAGTCCCGCCTTAGTTTTAAGTTAGGTTTAAGTTCTTCCAGAATGAGGCTGGGTAGTAGTATGGTGTCTTAACAAATTAAATTCTGTCACAACCAAATATCTTTAATTACTTAACTTTTAATATCATATAATTAACAATCTAATCTAGCGAACATCTTACGTCTGGCAGTCGACCGAAGGGGAGTGAGTCAGACGGAGTAGATACTTCCTTGCCTCGCTCTTCTCTCGCTTGATCGCCTCTCAGCAAGATGTGCGCTATCTTTGTCCATCATTTCAATTTGTTCAAATAAAATTATAACGCTTAAAATAAAATTGTGCAGCCTTCTAAGTGTTTTTCTCCAACATCAAGAAAACACAAAGCGTTATATATATATATATATATATATATATATATATATATATATATATATATATATATATATATATATATATATATATATATATATATATATTATATATATATATATATATATATATCAGAGAATAGATGGTGGGACTTGCGGTCGTACTTCTTTAATTTCCCGTGGAATGATTATTACTCCTATCGGAGGGGTCCTTCGAAGTGTGCAGAACGCATTACCGAGGTGATTCTCTCTGGAATGAGGCGTACATTTCATTTTCTTTCCCTTCTACTAAACCTAATAAACTGATTTAACTCTGCTTGTTCTCGCACTATCCGCCGTAGGGATGTTAGCTTTAAGAATTACCGTCGTCTACAAACTCCAGAAACTCACGCCACTTATATTCATTCCGGAATCGTGCAAAATCTATCCTTCGTAAAACTAAAACCTCTTTTCTCCGAAGAAAATGCAGTAATCTTTCTGGTTCCTCTTGCTTTCGCTCTTTCTGGAATTTTGCAAAAAATGTCAACTCTAACTTCTCAGGGAGAGCTGTATGAGTGGAACTACCCCAGGTGTGTGACGCATACTCCATACAGGGGCGAACAACACCATTATAAAGAGCAAACAACTGGGATGGAGTTGAAGAAATTCTGAAGGCGCCTCAGAACACCTAACCTCTTAGAAGCTTGTTTGGAAAGAGAAATAATGTGATCTTTCCAAGACAGATCACGAGAAAAAGAAACACCGAGAATATTAAGGATAAATGAAGGCTTGAGTTGTGTGTTTTCTAAGAAGATATCATAGTTGTGTGGAAGATTGTGTCGAGTAGAGAGATGGAGAAATGGAGTTTTTTAGACATTGAAAACGACCATGTTTTCTTTGCCCCAATTTAAAATACGAGAAAGATCATAGGTCAGTTGCTCCAAGGCTACCCTCCTTGCATATATATATATATATATATATATATATATATATATATATATATATATATATATATATATATATATATATATATATATATATATATATATATATTATATTTATTTATTTATTTATTTTATTTTACCATTCACCTTTCCCACTCTCGTGGGGTGGTGCCCGTCACAGTTCGCTCACCCACACCCACATCCACACTCTATCTCCCATCTCCCCTCACCACTGCCCTCCATCTCACTCTGTCCTCCGCGACTCTCCTACCTTCGTCCACATTCAAACCTTTCCCCCCCAGTATCTCCCTCACCCCATCCATCCACCTCCACCTTCCCCTCCCCTTTCCTCCCTCTATCTCGGATCTCATCACTCTGCTCACCATCCTATTCTCATCCATTCTACACATATGCCCAAACCATCTTAATACACCATCTTCCGCTCTACGCACAATTCCCCTCTTCCATTCACACATCTCTCTTATTCTTTCGTTTCTGACTCTATCTACCCTCCTTAACCCACATATAGCCCTCAATCCTTTCATCTCAAAAACTTCTAATCCTTTCCTACTCTGAGCATTCATCACCCATGTCTCACACCCATACATTGCAGATGGTAGACACATACTCTCAAACATTCGTACCTTTATTTCCTTTGATATTCTTCCCTTCTTCCAAACTTCTCTCAGACCCCCCATCACTTTCATTCCCTCCGTCACTCTATTCTTTATTTCCCCATCCATCCCTCCTTTCCCCTCCACTAACATTCCCAGATATTTAAACTCTTTTACCTCCTCCAATTTCTCTCCCCCCACCTCGACACCCTCCCATTCCTCCCCTCTTGCTGCCTCATCCCTGCCCCCGATTCTCATCACTTTACTCTTTGTCGAGTTTACCCTTAATCCCTTCGATGCACATTCCCTAACAAACTCCTTCACCAACATTCTCAGCTTCTCTCCAGATTCAGCAACTAACACCGCATCATCCGCAAACAACAAGACACTTACCTCCCATTTTCCCTCTCCACTTCTCAACCTAATACCCTTCCCTTCCCCTTCCATACCCCTAACAACACCATCCATTAACACATTAAACAACCACGGAGACATAACACACCCCTGCCTCAGTCCAACTCCCATTTTAAACCATTCAGTCAGTTCCCTCTTCACCCTCACCCTCGCTCTACAGTTCTCATAAAATGATTTAATTGCATTCAATAATCTACCTCTCACTCCTCCCTCCCTTAGGACCTCAAACAGTTTCCTCCTACATATATATATATATATATATATATATATATATATATATATATATATATATATATATATATATATATATATATATATATATATATAGTGTAAAGTAAAAATAAAGGGATGAAATTTATAAGTAATGTTGATTTCTTTTTCATTTTCCCTTAAAGTTGAGGGGATAGAGGTTTGTGAAGGGTATTTGTGTGTATGTCTTTGATGTGTGCATATGTAAGAATGTGTCTTATAATTTATTATCCGCCTCTGAGGTAATGTTAAAAAGAAATTGACGTATTGCTCTTTATTTTTCAAAATTTTCAGGGTGGCGGTGGATTATGTGCAACGGTAGGGGGGGTCGCACAACCCCATAACTTGACATATAGTGTTACGACATCATCCTGACGTCCGTGCACACCGTAGTTTCTAGAAATTTTTTTTTGACCCACCCTATATATATATATATATATATATATATATATATATATATATATATATATATATATATATATATATATATATATATATATATATATATATATATATATATATATATGTGTGTGTGTTTTTGTTTGTTTTTGTATAATGGGTGTGTGTGTGGGGCCCAATAAGCAAACTAAATTTGTAAGAGTATATCTAGACAATTTATATTAAGAAATCATTCATTAAAAGATTTGTTTATTCGTAAGTGAAAAAATTTTGAAATTCAAAACACTGAATACATTTGTAAGAATTTTCTTTCAGTATAAAATGAATATGGGAAAGATTCTTTTACTATTGTAGAATCTATTTCGAATTGATTTTATTATTTTCCCAAACTAAATTCGGCGGCTGCATTTTGAGTCAATAATGAGTCTATATTATCATTTATTAAACTTGATTACAAGGAAGGAACTTAATAATAGTAAATGTTCTTGTCTTTATATCAATAGGTATACATTAGGCAGGTGTTTAATCACCGAAAATCCGCATCTGTCTAATAAGGAGAGAATGACTGTTATTCCGTTTAAAATTTGTGTTTATTTCCGAGAAACCCTTTGTAATTCGCATCCATTTCAGCACTCAAACAATTCAGTTTTTTCTTTGCAGCAGCGTTACGAATAACGAATAAGAACGACAATCGTCACTATTATTCACTTTTTATAACGGCCGTTATTATCAAAGAAGAAAAGCTTTAATTGTTTCACAAGTTACGTCATTCTTTTCAACATTATTTTTGTTTATAATTACATGTTTTTCTTCGCACAAATAAAAGTTGTTTTTTTTGTAACACTTGGTGTCGCGTTAAAGCTGAAATTAACGAACTTCTGAATGTGGCCAATTATACTAACCGCAATTAACAAATGCCATTTCAAAAAAAAATAAAAATATATAATATATATATATTTATATATATATATATATATATATATATATATATATATATATATATATATATATATATATATATATATATATATATATATATATATATATATATGCGACAGGACTAGCAACCCTGCCCTGTAATTATTGATTATTGCTTGTAACAACTCTAGGAAGAGTATGGGAAACCAAAGCTCCGAGAAGCATCTTTTGGAAGTCTCTGAAAACGTATTTAAAGGTTAGATGGAAGCAGTGCTAGTCCCAATGAAAGGGTGAAAACCCTACCTAAGAGTTTAAATAAAGCTCAAGGACTGGAGCTGAAACAAACGAGACGAAAAACATGATCTTCTACAGCTCTATAGGAGGGGGACTTTTAAGAGCAGATGGAGAAAACTGCTGGTCATATTGACAGGGTGAAAACCCTTCCAGGGAGATGATATATATATATATATATATATATATATATATATATATATATATATATATATATATATATATATATATATATATATATATATATATATAGGGGGAAGGAACTAGTGCCACCCAAAGCGATGAAGTTACTTCCATTAGGCACATTGAGGGTTATGGAACATCCAATTGCACTGTGGTGCCAAATGGTTAGCCCATATTCGGGCAGATTATCACGTTTTCGTGCACATTTGTGAAGGAGTTATCATTCCATTAATCACACACAACAAACATTTCTCCCTGTTCTTCTATTTAATTTAAAAAGTTTAAAATGGCTCAAATTGGAATGGGCTAAGAGAAATTATCTAAAGATAGTCCATCAGTCACCCTCACCATTTGGTAGTTAACGGTGATCAGTGGGGGGCTTTCCTCTTTCTTCATCAATATCGGCAACATTCGTGATCTTTATTCTAATTTCCATTTTGTTGAATACCACCTTTCTTCATCTAGACCTCACCTTATTCTCTTAAGGAAACTCAGGTGCTTCAGCTCCCCAACAGCAAACTCTTCTCTGTTCCCTCTTACTGTCTCCTTCCACAGTTTTCTACCAAAGACGGATGTTGCCTATATGTGTGTGTGCTACGATGTTGTCCCTTCTCGTTTCTAATTTGGATTCTTAGGAATTCTCTAATTTATAACTAAGGCCTTAGGCTCCCTTGTCAATCTACAAATAAATTAATCTATTGTCTATTTATTCTTATGACTAACCTAAATTTTCTGACTATTTAAACTCTAAAACAGAAGTAATTATTAAATTTTAAAGACAACCCTCTTAACAGCAAATGGTTATCGTTAGGAGGGTAGTCCTGGAGCAACTGACCTAAGATCTTTCTCGTATCTATTTTTGAGGAAAAGAGAACATCTGTTTTCAATGCCTCAAAGCCCTAGTTTATTCTGATGGATTTCAATGCTCACCACAGCCAATGACTTTCCGCTAATTCTTAAGATGCAGTAAGTGAATTCCTCTACCAATTCTTTTTATCCAAAATGACCTTGAACAGATGATGAAGCTCCCTAACCGTATCCTTGATTGTCTTTGAGAAGAATCCTTCATTTTTGACTCTATCTTAACTACTTATCCTTTTCCTTATTCTGTTAACTTCTTTCCATTTCGAGGTTCCTCCTGATTTTCCTTTGTCTTTGTCTCTATCTTCTAATCAGAAAAGACCCAATCTCAACTCCAGGATTCGCTTTTGGTTCAACAAACTGATTGAACCTCAAGTCGTACTACTTTGATTGTCATTGAAATAATTACTGCTTCAGGTTGATGGCCATCGTAGTCCACAGAACGGAACACTGAGGTGTTTTTTCTGGTATCAAGGCGTACATTTAATATTATTTCCCTACATTACATTAAACCTTAAAAAAAGCCATGGTTTAACTCTGCTTGATCTCGTTTCCGCAAAGAGGCTGTTTCAGGAATTACATATTGCTGATCTTAATGCTCAACTGCATTATTTGGGTAGGTACGGGCACACACCTCCACACACACAGGCACTCCCATTACCATTCAATGTCGTCGGGACCTCCCAATTGATAAATTGCAGATGGTGCGTTAATTTTCCTCTTTAATATATATATATATATATATATATATATATATATATATATATATATATATATATATATATATATATATATATATATATATATATATATATATATATATATATATATATATATATATATATCGTACACGTTTCTATTCTTGGGAAATCTGGTTTTTATAATGAAGAGTAGCACCAGAGCTCGGAACATTTTCTTTGGAGAAAACAATAAAATTTTCGGTTAAAATTTGTCTTTTAATTATTCACAAAAAATCATATTATTAATCACTAGTTAAAACTGATTTAAAAACTAATTCTATGTAATTAAAACAATTGTAGGAAAACATTAGGTTAAAGCTTATTTTTCCTTTTTTTTTCAACGTTTCGGGAATTATATCAAACCCATCATCAGGAAACAGTTTTGATTGTTTTTAAAAAATTAATAAAAATCTTTCATCTGTAGAAAGAAACAGAAATATTAGAAACAAACATGACACAAATAACTAAAATAAAATAACAAAAATAAAAATAATTAATAAAATAAATCAATTAAGTTGAAGTTTGAAAGGGCCACTGTCACTATTGAGAGAAGGTTTAAGAATGGAAATATGGATGAATTCTAAGATTTTCAAATCTGTTGGTTGGTTGGTTTGTGATAGGATGGAAAAATGGGATGGTTCTATTGGGTGGTTAATTAGTGTGACTGTGGGATCTAATGTTGGAGTAGGAAGGAGATGAGAGATTCATACCAGTTCTGGGGGAAATACCTCTGTGCTCGTCACATCTAACTGAGTGTTAGATGTGACGAGCACAGAGGTATCTCCCCCAGAACAGGCATGAATCTTTCATCTCCTTCCTACTCCAACATTAGATCCCACAGTCACACTATTAACCACCCAATAGAACCATCCCATTTTTCCATCCTATCACAAACCAACCAACCAACAGATTTAAAAATCTTAGAATCCATCCATATTTCCATTCTTAAACCTTCTCTCAATAGTGACAGTGGCCCTTTCAAACTACAACTTAATTGATTTATTATTTTATTAATTATTTTTTTGTTATTTTATTTTAGTTATTTGTGTCATGTTTGGTTCTAATATTTCTGTTTCTTTCTACAGATGAAAGATTTTTATTAATTTTTTAAAAACAATCAAAACTGTTTCCTGATGATGGGTTTGAAATAATTCCCGAAACGTTGAAAAAAAAGGAAAAATAAGCTTTAACCTAATGTTTTCCTACAATTGTTTTAATTACATAGAATTAGTTTTTAAATCAGTTTTAACCAGTGATTAATAATATGATTTTTTGTGAATAAATAAAAGACAAATTTTAACCGAAAATTTTATTGTTTTCTCCAAAGAAAATGTTCCGAGCTCTGGTGCTACTCTTTATATATATATATATATATATATATATATATATATATATATATATATATATATATATATATATATATATATATATATATATATATATATATATATATATATATATATATATATATATATATATATATATATATATCACATGAAAACGAAATTTTGAAGAAAAAAATGCTAAGAATCAAAAATTGTGACACGGAATGAAACTTCACTTTTCCATTTCCAACTAAAAAATATTTAAAGAGCAAAGCCAATTTATTACAGGTTAAAAAAAAAAAAAAAAGTTTCATAAAAAAATCCCAAAAATAAAAACTTGAAAATGTTTCAAAAACTTCAAAAAGAGTAAAATATTTAAATTCGGAGATGCGTTCATAATTTTAATGTTTTAGTGTAAGCGTTTTCATACTCTTGTAAATCTACACATATCATAACACACATACATAGTAAAATCAGTGAGGAGGAAGTCCTCGATGACGCAGAATAGTTTCCCAATTAAATGACTCAATTACATTTATTGTCTAAGGAATTAAACACTCGTATTGTTGACCTCTTTCTTCCATTAATTATCACATCATCCACACACATTCAAACCACACAAACACTTTGAATACAAATACAAGCAACACTTTAGTTGGGGGGAAAAAAATATTAAAAAATAATTATTTTTTGAAACTACGAATTAATTAACCAAAATTTTTTAATTAAGAGTAAATTTTTAAAATGAAAAATTGATTGTAGAAAGTTTTAAGAAAAAAATGCTTCCTTTATTCATGAACGTTTCTTCAATGAGGAGTAAAAAGGGATCGATCTACCCGTCTCGACCTTTCAGCAATCTTTCAAAATATTGTAAATTCTTCCATAAATGTGAATTTCACTATAAATAAATAAATTAATAAACGAAAAGGAATGTGTCATAGACACATAGATTCCCTTGCGAGAATCGAGTAGTGTAAGTAGCAAATTTAGAATTTTTTATTTAAAAAGAAACATGAACGAAGATAATATTTTTAACATTAATATTATGCACATTCAAATCAAAATTTTAAGAAATTTTTACATCTTTTCATTTGAAGAAATATCGAAAGAATATTGCTCCGATTTGATAAAAAGTCGCAATTTTAATTACTGTTCCTCTTTTTCAGCGTGAAAAACAAATTAAATTTTCCAAATTTTCTCTTGGATCAAGACGAATCTATAGCAGAACTTAAGTGATTCGCCATAATATATATATATATATATATATATATATATATATATATATATATATATATATATATATATATATATATATATATATATATATATATATATATATATATATATATATATATATATATATATATAAAATAAGTAATGGTATTAGCTGGTTTCTTGACGGCATGGTCGAGTATCGGAGGTGGACGGCTCCAAAATGGCGCTTCAAGTATCGATCAACACTTGCTCTGTGACGCACCGAGCAGAAATGACCCTCGAATGTTTGTAAAATAAGAAATTAATTAAATTTACGAATATTAATAATAATATAGGACATGAATTACGAATCATGGATGGAGGTATTTTGCGAAATTCGCTTTTATACATTATAAAAGGCTTCATTAGTCTTATATATTCAAGATGCGTATTTCTAAAGCTATTTACTTCGGCATAAAGTGCATAAATGATCATATACAACTATGGATATTTGATAATACTTGCATATATATATATATATATATATATATATATATATATATATATATATATATATATATATATATATATATATATATATATATATATATATATATATATATATATATATATATATATATATATATATTAGGGTTGGCCGACGCACCGGGTGCAGTGCAGTGCTCAACACAATTTCAGCAACTCGGTGTGCTGCAGTGTGAAAAAAAAAATAAAAGTGCGGTGCGGTGTGTGGTGCAGCCTCTGGTGTGTACCGCACCGAAGTTGATGTATTCCTGCGATAATCATCTGTTCATCAGATATATATATATATATATATATATATATATATATATATATATATATATATATATATATATATATATATATATATATATATATATATATATATATATATATATATATATATATATATATATAAAATTGAAATTGTTCATATTTTCAAGGTATACTGAGAGAAAAGTTAAAGTTACTGTCTTTATATCACCTTCCTCACGTCCTCTCGAAACTTCCTCAACTGAAAAGTGAAAAAAAGACTTTCATTGAAGGAGGTATGCGACTGTAGAGTTCAAAAGAGCAGTGCTGGTTGTAAGCGATAGTATGGAGAGTAACTCAGAAATTTGACGTGCACAAAGATATTGAAGTGAGTTAGTGTGAGCCAAAGAACTGAAAAGACTTAGACTCCTCCTTTTCAAGAGCATCATGAGTGGGACCATTCCAGATGTGTGAAACGTATTCTGTACAGTGAAAACTAGACACCTGTGAAAAGTAAACAAATTTCGAAGGAGTCCCAGAACATTAAACATCATAGAAGCTTGTTTTCAAAGAGAAGTATTGCATTCATTCTTTCAAAGAAAGATTACGAGAAAAGGAAACAGCGAAAATATTTAAGGACAGATGAAAGTTTGAATGGGGATGTCAGAATTTCATTGAACGTTGTATCGAATAAAAAGATAGAGGATCAGAGTTTTGGTAACTCAAATTATCCATGTTTTCTCTCTCCTCTGCGAGAAAGACCAGAGGTTGACTACTCCATGGTCACTCCTATCGTTAATTGTTTTTCTTTTTTTTTACACCACCATAGCTCACGGGCAGTGCCCTATACAAGGAGGGGGTGTTAGAGCAATAGAAAAAATAAAACAACCCACAAGCCTCACCTAACACAAATTTCGTAAGTGAGCACAGACGTGGACTTTAAAGGAATGGAGGTTAAATTCAGCAGGAAACAGAAGATGGGAGATTCCACAAAACAGACAAAAGAAGGAGGCACCAGAGCAAACAAGCTTGGAGTTGCCTATGTCTACAAAGAATTTATGTGTAGATAATGCACCCTTTTGTGCTACGAGGATACCGTAAAGGTGAAGGCATGCAAGTGAACAGTTCCCTCGAGCATTTGCAGCTGTAGTACCTATAGAAAAGAGACAGGGCACCAACGTCACGTCGCATAGATAAAGGGTCAAGAGAATTTTTAAGAGCCGAACAGTTTATAAGCCTTTTAGCCTTTGACTCAACCCTATCCAAAAGACGGGTGAAACTTGAGCCACCCCATATATAAGAGCAGTACTCCATACAAGGGCGGATGAGGCCTTTAAATAATTGGAGTATCTGCGAGGAAGAAAAAAATTCTCGCAGCCTAAACAGAACTCCCAGCTTCTTTGAGGCCGCCCTAGCAACCATTGTGATGTGAGGTTTCGAAGACATTTTTTTGTTTATGTAAAGGCCAAGAATATTTATATTGTCAACAGGAGAGATGGGGAAACCCCTCGAAAGAAATGGAAAAGTTATGAGGTGTCTTTGAGAGGGAGATCTCTAGAAGTTAAAGAGTTGAATTTCACAAGATTGAGAATCCAGATCTGCAAGAATATAATCGAA
>SEYY01018778.1:235000-247500 GCA_009176605.1 Armadillidium nasatum | reverse complement strand
TCCAAACCTTCCTATTTTGAGTTTTAAAATCTTACATATAAACCGCAGGATGGACCAGAACTACGGGTATAAATTAACATACAATAAGGAAGGAATATCCAAAAAAAAGTTTAACAAATGAAGGTTAACAACGTTAACAACGAAAAAATTAGAAAAGAAATACCGACACATTAACACAGAAAATATAAAAACAATTTAAGAAAACATTGGTAAGGGCTCCATGAAGATTAACCAAAGAAAATGGCAACCCATTCTAAAACCAACTAACAACAGAGTATTTGAGCGAATAAAGATTTGCATAATTTGCAGAGATTAATTTTCATTTTAGATGAAAATAATTTTAACCTTGGCAAAGAGAAAGACAAATGTTTTTTTGCCTTTAACTGACCACGAATCATCGAAAAATTTTGCAGTTTTGCTTTCATCCATTTGACTGAAGTGGTCCCTACCACGACACACAAAGAGTCTCTTCTTATCACCAATGTTGGATAAATTTTGTGAATATTATTTTCTATTTTAATGGCAGAGAAATTTTCGAGAAAAATTCAAGAGGTTCGTACATATGGAATTTTATTTCTAATACAATGAAGATATTTACATGAGCTTTTCTCAACTGTTTCCACAAATTCATTTCCTTTGAATGCTACAATTTAATCTCTCCCCTTCAACTCCACTCCCTCAGACTCCCCCTTTAATCCTTTCCCTTCAACTCTGACTCCCTCAAACTCCCACTTTAATCGCTATTTTAATTACAAAAGCTTTAATTCAAGGCTATATATTTCACAAGAATATGGAAAATGCAAATTAGCGTTAGGCAGTTTTGAGGAGGTGAGGTTCTAAAGTGTGTCAGTATACAAGAGTGTTCATCTGTGTACGTAAATGTATTATTATGTGTGCCTACACTCTGTACGTATTTCAAAACTGTGTATTCAAAATTAGTGTTTATATATGAATGTATTATTGCAGTTTGTTTACATTCGCTTTAATAAGGACTTCATAAAAATTCGAACTTTCATTCTCTGAATAATAAGCTGCTCTATATATATATATATATATATATATATATATATATATATATATATATATATATATATATATATATATATATATATATATATATATATATATATATATATATATATATATATATATATATATATATATATAAAATATAAAAAAAAAAAAAAAAAAAAAAAAAAAAAAAAAAAAAAAAAAAAAAAATATATATATATATATATATATATATATATATATATATATATATATATATATATATATATATATATATATATATATATATATATATATATATATATATATATATATATATATATATATATATTAGGGTTATGACAAAAAAAAAATTTTATTACCCTGCAGTGTGAATCGATAAACTTTTTGACACTAAATAAGAATATGTTGATCATTATCATAATTGTGAAGAAAGTTTCTCCAGGGTTAGACTTAAAATTTTTAAAATATTGCTGTTGATTTAATTTTGAAAAACAAGAGATGAAACTGCAAAGAATAATTTTATTTCCTTTTTTAAAATAACAAATAGCTCTGTACTTACTACTAAAAGCTAGATAATAATTAAAAGTTGTTTTTGGATACAAATTTGATGTTTAGATACTTATCCGTTTTACAAGTTTTGCTTAATTCTTCCAGTAGCTTAATTCCTCTTTCAGCAATAATATATGATCGCGGTATATCTATAACAGAATTTTCTTAAGACCAATGAGTTTTAAAACAATTTTTTTTTTTTTCTTTAATATTTGACAGGAGCTTGTCATATATTTCATTATTAAACCTTTGGTTAGAAAACCATACTTCCTGCCAACCAAAAGCAATGAAAGTAACTGGAGTTTCCAGTACTTCTCTCCAGTTGGGTAACAGAAAATAAGCAATAAGGGAATAAATTGCTCTGGAATTCCATCGAGCACTATGAATAGATGGTAGAGATTGCCAAATTATTTTCGGTAATTTGCGATTTTCTTTGTATTGCCGAAATGCAAGGCAAAGAATATAAAGGAACCTAAAATCATCCCTCCATCCAGGATTTTCCACTACGAGCATCTCTACCTCTGGAATATACGATTCTTTCAAGACCTCATACCCTTCAGTTATCTCATCTATATATATATATATATATATATATATATATATATATATATATATATATATATATATATATATATATATATATATATATATATATATATATATATATATATATATATATATATATATATATAGTTTTTAGGCTAAAACAATATTTTTTTGAGTACTCATTTTCTTATTGTTACAAAATAAAAGTTAACTATGTTTCTCTTATCTTTTATTGAAACTATTAAAAAAAAATTTTTTTTTTTTTATTTATTTTTTTTTTTATTTTTTTTATTTATTATATCTCCTCCAGTGGGCAAAGGCCAGAAGCCTACCAAATTCCACCGGAGTTGGGAAATAATCATGGTCGATGGACGTGACAGATACACGGAGTTTGAAAGTATGCAAGTCAAAGGAAGTTGGGAAAACAGATGAAGGGAGTGTGTTCCAGACTTTACCAGTAGAGTATATGTAAGATTGAGCATAGCGGTTAAGTCTGGGGTCGGAGAGTTGGACAGAGAAAGGATGAAACTGTGTAGAAAGGCGTGTCGCACGAGCTCTTCTCAATGGAGGAGGTATGCGACGAGAGAGTTCAGAAGAGCAGTGTCCGTTGTAATAGCGATAGTATAGAGAGAGTGACGCAACAATTCGACGGGCAGAAAGAGATTGAAGAGAGTTAGTAAGAGCAGGAGAGTTGATGAGACGAAATGCCCTAGACTCCACCTTCTCTAGGAGAGCTGTATGTGTGGAACCACCCCAGATGTGCGAAGCGTACTCCATACAGGGGCGAACAACACCCCTATACAGAGCAAGCAACTGGGGTGGCGTGAAGTAATTCTGAAGGCGCCTCAGAACACCCAACCTCTTAGAAGCTTGTTTAGAAAGAGAAGTAATGTGATCTTTCCAAGAAAGATCACGAGAAAAAGAAACACCAAGAATATTAAGAACAGATGAAGGCTTGAGTTGTGTGTTTTCGAAGAAGATATCATAGTTGTGTGGAAGATTGTGTCGAGTGGAGAGATGAAGGAAATTGAGTTTTTGAGGCATTGAAAACAACCATGTTTTCTCTGCCCCAATTTGAAATAAGTGAAAGATCAGAGGTTAGTTGCTCCAAGGCTACCCTTCTCGAGTCTATCAACTGCTGTTGGGTGGGACGTTTTTCAAACTGGAAAGGAATAATGAAGGGTGGAGTCATCAGCATAGGAGTGGATAGGAGATGAAGTAATAGAGAGAAGGTCATTAATGAAAAGTAGAAAAAGTGTTGGGGATAGGACAGAACCCTGAGGAACACCACTATTAATAGATTTAAAGGAAGAACGGTGGCCGTCTACAACAGCTGCTATAGAACGACCGGAAAGGAAATTAGAGAGAAGATCACAGAGAGAAGGATAGATACCGAAAGAGGGAAGTTTAGAAATCAAAGCTTTGTGCCAGACTCTATCGAAAGGCTTTCGATATGTCCAGCGCGACAGCAAAAGATTCACCGAAATGCCGAAGAGCGGAGGACCAAGAGTCAGAGAGAAGGGAAAGAAGATCACCAGTAGAGCGTTTCTTACGAAAGCCATACTGGCGATCTGAGATAAGATTAGAAGAATTGAGATGTTTCCAAATCTTCCTGTTAAGGATAGATTCGAAAACTTTAGAAAGAACGGAGGTTCAAAGAAATAGGACGGTAGTTGGAGGGTTGAGAAGGGTCCCCCTTCTTCGGCACAGGCTGAATGAGCGCACGTTTCCAGCAAGAAGGGAAGGTTGAAGTAGAGAGACAAAGACGAAAATAGTTTACCGAGGCAGGGTGCAAGCTCGGAAGCACAAGTTTTGAGAACCACAGGAGGAATACCATCAGGACCGTACGCCTTCTTAGTATTAAGCTCAGAGAGAGCAGAAATGACATCTTTAGAAGAAATTCTAATTTTAGGCATAATGAGTTAGAGGGGGTTGAAGGAGGAGGAATAGCTCCGGAATCGTCTAAGGTTGAATTAGAGGCAAAAGTTTGAGCAAAGAGTTCAGCTTTAGAAGAAGGTAAAACAGCAGTTGTGCCGTCGGAAGATATTAAAGGAGGGAAAGAGGAAGAAGCAAAGTTAGAGTTGACATTTTTTTGCAAAATGCCAGAAAGAACGTGAAGAAGAGGAACCAGAAAGATTATTGCATTTTCTACGGAGAAATGAGTTTTTAGTTACGAAGGATAGATTTTGCACGATTCCGGGATGAAATATAAGTAGCGTGAGTTTCTGGAGTTTGAAGACGACGGTAATCCTGAAGGCAGCATCCCTGCGGCGGATAGCGCGAGAACAAGCAGAGTTAAACCAAGGTTTGTTAGGTTTAGTAGAAGGGAAAGAATATGGAATGTACGCCTCCATGCCAGAGAGAATCACCTCGGTAATGCGTTCTGCACACTCCTAGGGACCCCTCCCACGGAAGCAATAATCATTCCACGGGAAATCGAAAAAGTACGACCATTGAAATCACCTAATATGATGATTTCAGAGAAAGGAGAAGAAGAGAGACTGTGCTCTATTTTGGAGTTTAAAAAGTCGAAGAATTTAGGATAGTCAGTAGAATTAGGAGATAAATAAACAGAACAAATGAATTTAGTCGTAGAATGGCAAGAGAGCCTAAGCCATAAGGTGGAAAATTCGGAAGACTCCAAATTAGAGACACGAGAACAAACCACATCGTTGCGCACGTATGCACAACAACCGCCTTTGGCTGAAAATTGAGGATAGAGACAGTAGGAGGAAACAGAATAGGGTTTGCTATCAGAACGCTCAAACATCTGAGTTTCGGTCAAGAATAAGAGGTGAGGTCTAGAAGAAGAGAGGTGATGTTCAACAAAGTGGAAATTAGAGTGCAGACCGCGAATGTTGCAGAAATTAATGAAAAAAATAGACCGTGCATCAGGACAAGCCGGCAGCTGTGTCCTGGTGGCACCAACCCCATCACCGGAGGCCACCAACTCCCAAGTGGTGATGGGGGAAGGGGTGGATGGGGGGCTATATTTGGAAGCCGCCCCCAGTGGCTTCTCCGAGGCTACTTTTCTCGAGGCCATCATTTAGTTTTTTTTTTTTTTAAATTTTCTTTTAAAGGGTGTCTGTATTAATGTTCTGTGTGTGCGAAGGAGAGTTTACTCCGATTTAGTAGAAGGTGAGCGCGAAATGGAACGAACCATTGGGCACCGTGATGAGATGTGAATACCCTTAGCATCCCATATACCCAATGGGGGGTAATCTCATCGCCTCGGGAGCGCTACTTCCCTCCCCCGTATATATATATATATATATATATATATATATATATATATATATATATATATATATATATATATATATATATATATATATATATATATATATATATATATTAGACTGGTCGTTATTTTTGAAGTTATTGTATTCATATATATAGGACCCTGTAGATTTGTTCGATACCATCTGAAATTATTCCACTTCATATTTAAGGTTAATTGGTTAACAGCAACCTGGGCCCCACTGGCTTCAAATGCTGCCATCTTGTGGCTAATAGGCTTTTTCAAAGTATTATTAATTTGCGGAAGTTGTTATGCTGACTCGGGTATGTTGTTGGTACGAGCGTTTTTTACCTTGGTTATACGTAAATGTCATGTCAAATGAAGTGCACAATGCAGAGTAATCAGGAGTGAATTAAGGTAATTTCCTTTTACATAACATTACAGTGTTTTAATATATTTTTAGGTTATTAAAATCAGCTGTGAAGGAAAGAACTCTGTATTGAAAAATCAAATAACCGGAATTACTCCCTTCTCGAGGAGAAGTTTTATGTGTCCTATTTTATAGGACATTATATATATATATATATATATATATATATATATATATATATATATATATATATATATATATATATATATATATATATATATATATATATATATATATATATATATATATATAATGGTAAATAGGCAGAGATTTCTAATTTAATTATTGGAGAGATAAATAATTTCATTTAATTAGATTAATTAAATAAGATTTGAAATCCTTTCATGACGTCGTCCCTCAAAATCGCTGTCATTTTTCTTTTAATAATTTGACGTCGGTCGGCACTACGACCTCTTTCCCTTTTCCCCTCCTTCCCTTACGGCACTACGACCTCTTTCCCTCCTTCCCTTACTGCACTACGACCTCTTTCCCTCCTTCCCTTAGGAGGGACTCTCTTTTATAAAATAAATTCGTCATGACGAAATCAAATTAAAATATGCGTTTTTGAACCAAATGGTGAGTGAGGGGAAATAAACAATTCGTGATGCAAACGTATTCAGCTCGTATTATGTAACAGAATGTGGAGATTTTTTTCCTGATGAGAAATTCATCTGTCTCATTTCAATGCTACTCTCAAATAAATGTTTGCAAATACAATATTGAAATTTTAATTGCTTTTATTTCCGTAACAATGTTGCGATCTTTGATTATTTTTATTTTTTATTATTTTTGTCAAAATAAAAAATGATTGATATACTTTATTCAGTTTTTGAATTGAGGAGATAGTTTTTGTTGTAAGTATTGTTTTTATTGCAATATAAAGAGGAGGATACGTCAAACGTCAGTGGAAATGTTAAAATTATTTAAAATTTTACTTTTTATATGACTCATCTTTTATATCGTTCAACAATGCTTCGCTCGTTTATATTCTCATAATGTTAAGAGCTTCGAAAGGTAGCAAATTTGCTTTGTTAAACTATCATACCTTTCCTACTGATAAACCACCAAATACATACCCATATAGAAAAGCAGAAAATTGTTCTGGAAAGTCAAATTAGGTCCACCCTTCCATATATATATATATATATATATATATATATATATATATATATATATATATATATATATATATATATATATATATATATATATATATATATATATATATATATATATATATATATATATATATATATATATATATAAAGACCTTTTACAAAATTTCAAATGAAAACTGAAATTATTTTAACCGAAATGAAAATTAATGTTAAGAAATAATAGAAAATAACAATTTTATAGTGTAGAAATGATTTATAATGGTTAAAATATACAAATGAAGTACATATACTTTTAGCAAGAAAATCTAGAAATGTCGCTCAGAATTGCATTAAATAAATTTTCGGTGTAATATTTTTGTCTGAATTCACAGAGATAAGAGTCTACCATCTGTCCTGAAGTTCCACACTGAATTGTTTCTACGTTTCAACCTGATCCACGTGGTTTCGGTACGTTAAATATGAACTACATTCGTAGGATTAACAAAGTTTTCAGAATGGTTAACCGTGAAATGGGTGTATTCAAAGCCTTGTAAGAGTTTTATATTATTGTAGCTCGCAAGGCAATCAGATTAAGATAATTTTCTGTAAAATATGTTCCTTGATACACTGTAAGAGATTATGCACACTACGGTCAGGCACTGCTACTAAAAAAAACTTCGTGTTTGTCGGAAAATTCCACCGAAAATCCATTGCTTTGGAAGAATCCTTCCCCCGTTGTTTTGTTTTTTTTGGTTGCAAGAGTCTCGTCAATTTCGACAGTTAAACCCTCACCGCCAATAGCATTAGAGTTAATAACAGAATTAGCACAAACCTACGTATAATATAAAATGAAAACATAACATGACCTAACCTAACCATATCTAACGTATCCTAACCGTAACGTAACCCATCACAACCTCAACTAACTGTACTATATATATATATATATATATATATATATATATATATATATATATATATATATATATATATATATATATATATATTATATATATATATATATATATATATATATAGCATAGCGATTTAACGCCAGTAGCGTAGTGGTAAATCGCTATGCTTTTGTGCTGTAGGGCCCGGGTTCGATTCCCCTATAGCAAACTTTAAACATTGATGTTGTTTAATGTATTCGATCTGCGAGAGAGTTAGCAGACCTTAAATATATATATATATATATATATATATATATATATATATATATATATATATTATATATATATATATATATATATATATATATATATATATATATATATATATACGACCCTCCCGTAAGTAACTATTAAAACTCATCTATAGTTGAGTGGGAAATATATAAATTTATTTCACAAGATGCAATTGAAGCTAGTTCTTGAACTCAAAATTCTAGTTTTCAATGAAATGTTGGATTCCTCTAACCTTGTTCCTTTCCGAATAGAAATAGTGACATTACAAGAAAATTATTAGTCAATCGTAATAACGAAAGGGAATACACATAAACAAGAAAAGGCACCATAAACTTGAAAAATATTTATTATGCAGAACAAAGTATAAAACAAAATGAACAAGAAATTTCTCCAATAAGTGTCGTCATGCAGTTTGTAAGAATAAGTAAGAATTAGGGATGCCGAAAGAGTTTCGATATATATCGATATAAATATTTTTTTTCCATAGCTATCGAAAAAATATCGATGATATTTTCAAAACCGATATATCGATATTTTATCCTCAGTATCGAACCAACGATATTTTTTTTCACTTCTAGAAATTTTAAGTAGTTTTCTGCTCCTTTATAAAATAATTATTTAAGCAAAATTTGTGATATTTTTCATATATATATATATATATATATATATATATATATATATATATATATATATATATATATATATATATATATATATATATATATTAAAAATTGCACCATATACCGCATGATGCAGGGTGATGTCGACTGCAGAAAGTTTTCACATTCCTACAATCGTACGTGGGAAGAAAGAAAAACTGGTTGAAAAGGTTTCCCAGCCTTTAGAACCATGCGAATAACTATTCTTCATTTAACTTGACTGCGACGAAATAATCATCCTTTACTGACCAGAAGTTCCTTCTAACAATTCTTTTTTTTTTTACTGTTAATATATAATTTTCAATTTTACTGCCGAAAGTACGTTGTGTTGAAAGATGCGTTGCTTCACAAAAAATAATTTTATTGAATTTCTGTTAATTTACTTTTAAAAAAAATACTGAAAATTTATAACTAAAAATTATTTTTTTATTTAACTTTGGTAAAATTCTTCTTATCAACAAACTTTGCAACCTCAGGAAGATCTCAAAGCCTCATTTTTAACAGCCTACCCTTTTGCTCTCATCTGCTCTTCTCGTCCCTTTTCTTCTGATTTCCTTATGATGTTTCTGACTTTCTTCCCATCTGCTTCCAACCACATCCACTCTCTCATATATATATATATATATATATATATATATATATATATATATATATATATATATATATATATATATATATATATATATATATATATCCTAAACACCCTAACTTCAACCTAAGAGACAAAAAATTATTACTTTAAAACGAAAAAATCATAAAAAGATAAAAAGAATGACAAATAACTAAAACTCATGTTAAAATTTATTTATGGTGTTTTTTGTTTTTAGCCATTTATTTCGATATATATATATATATATATATATATATATATATATATATATATATATATATATATATATATATATATATATATATATATATATCCTATGGTGGGCAAAGGCCAGAAGCCTACCAATATTATTTGAGTTGGGGAACAGTCGGAATATATATATATATATATATATATATATATATATATATATATATATATATATATATATATATATATATATATATATATATATATATATATATAACTGCTTTATTTTATCTCTATGGATTTCTTTTTATACTTCCACAAGTATCTATCATGGGTCCCAAAAATTCGGAGCCCTCCCGCAGGGCGGGGTTCGTGTGGGCTTCATCGCCTCTACTGCTTCTCATTGAAACCTTAATTTCTTTTTAAAAAATAGTAATAGTTAGACCCTTGAAATTTTAAACTAGTAAAGTACGTTCCATGGATCATCAAATTATATATTATCTGATTTTCTAACAGTTATAGTTCTGTTTAAATAAATGTTAGAGAACAGGAAAAGCCAAATTTTGCGTTCTAGCACACGGACGCATATTTCATGGCACAATCGGCCTATAATATGGCACGTTGAGTCATAGGTTAAGATCGCCGCACTTCTGGGGTCCCCTTTAACGGCTTATAACTCTTTAACGGCAAGTCGTAGAGGGATAGGGACTTCAGATTCAGAATTCTCTACCCTGAAATAAGATTTTTTTTAGCTTTTCAGGATTTTTAAGTGTACAATTAATGCCATATAAGCTAAACTTAAAATATCGCTTAAATCACCTATAAAAATAGATTTCGTCATGCTGAGACAGAATATGAATATCTCAGGATCCTACGAGTTTCCATTCAGGAGATATGGCCCCTCAAAAAAATTATTGAAAATTTTTGTCGAAATTAAGTTCTGTGATTTCTTACAATTTCTAAATTACAAGAGATAGAGCAAAAATATTTAATATCTGAATTGTACGTGTCTTTTAGAACTTTAAAGCCTTCTTGGATCATTCCTCTATCTGCTACGGTTGAGGAGATATAGGCCCCCAAAGTTGACAATTTTCTTTTGTATGCTCAGAAAGTACGACAAACTACCTTGGTATGTATGTCGGCCTTTAACTCAAAAACGGTAATATGCAGAAGAACCAGGATTACAAATTTGGAATCAGGGGTCCCAAATCCTTAAGTGTTTAGAATATCAAGCTGATCTATCCATTGATAAGAAAGTTATAAGAATTTAAAAATTTACAAAAACTTTGATCGGAATATTTCAGAAGTTAAAATGGTTTCACAGGCTTTCACCTATTAAAACTTAAGAGACTCGACCCATACTCAACTGAACCCGAAATTATCTTTTTGAACTCATTTTTTCAGGCTTTTAAATGCCTTATGAGGGTCGATTTCCGTAGGAATTGAAAATTTTTCTCAATTTTTGCTAATATTTATTTTTTAGCATTTTTATGGAGGTAAGTCAATAGAACTTATTTTTGATCGCATACATCCCAGAAAATAAAAAAAATCCACTTTTCGATTTTATGAGCAAGTTTTTTTTCAAACTCTGAAAAACGTTAAGTACATTTTACGATATATTGAAGTTCATTTTCGAAATGAAAAGGTCATTATATTGTAAAACTAATCATGGGCCACCATTTTTGCCACCTTGTCACTTCTCTCTATCTGCTACAGTTATTGAGATATCAACGGATTAATAAATCTTAGGCTTTACTTCTAGCAATCGCAGCAGGGAGTTACCTCTTGAAATGTACTTTTTCAGAGTCTTGGCCTAAAGCGACGGCGCCGAAGAGTGACTTCTTTAGGAACTTGGTCTCAAAAAATAATATTTTAGAGCCTCGTCCCTAAGAATATAAAAAAAAAAATTTCTTGAGTGACTTTTTAGCGGAAATTGCCCTTATACATAAGACAACTTGTATTTGATCATATATATATATATATATATATATATATATATATATATATATATATATATATATATATATATATATATATATATATATATATATATATATATATATATATATATATAAAGTTGATAATAATAATAATGTTAATATTAATAATTAATAATAATAATAATAAAATTTTATTTATTTTTATATATATATATATATATATATATATATATATATATATATATATATATATATATATATATATATATATATATATATATATATATATATATATATATATTATAATAATTATAATAATAATAATTAATAATAATAATAATAATAAATAATAATAATAATAATAATAATAATTATTTTATTTTTTATATTTATATATTATATAATAATATATATATATATATATATATATATATATATATATATATATATATATATATATATATATATATATATATATATATATATATATATATATATATATATATATATATATATATATATATATATATATATAAGGTGGAGTCTAGGGCTTTTCGTCTTTTAAACTTTTTTTCCTCTTACTAACTCTCTCCAATCTCATTTTCCCGTCGAATTGTTGCGTCACTCTCTCTTACTAGGGTTGGCCGAGCTCCGGAATTTTCCGCACCGCACCACACCGCACCAGGTCGTCGTGCACCGCACCGCACCAACTGTCATTTGTTGCGCACCACACCGCACCGCACCGGAAGCAAAATGCGGTGCTCCGCACCGCACCGCACCAAACTCTAATCTAAGCGCACCGCACCTGCACCAACATATACAATTGAAGCATATATATATATATATATATATATATATATATATATATTATATATAATATATATATATATATATATATATATATATATATATATATACTCTCATCCTTTCTGCGTCCAACTCTCCGACCCCAGACTTAACCGCTATGCTCAATCTTACATGTACTCTACTGTCTGTCTTTAATATTCTCGCTATATCTTTTTCTCGTAAGTCGTAATC
>SEYY01018778.1:217500-227500 GCA_009176605.1 Armadillidium nasatum | reverse complement strand
AATTACTTAAGATCTAGCATTAGCCAAGAACATTACAAAAATAGAGAGAGAAGCCACACGGGCCTATCGAAGAATGATTCATCTCCTTAGCCATTTTATCTATCGAATTCGAAATTGCCAAAAATCAAATTATGATATCAACGAATTTGCTTATAAAACACGTAAGAAAATGAAAAAAAAAAAAATCACATATGACCTTATTCGATAAGTCGCATACATAATCGTATTTTATAACCAAATAAAGCAATTATTTTTCTTACTTGATTAAATTTTTTTTTATTGAAATGTTAATTTTATAAAAGTAATTTAATTATCATTTTCATGTAATTCTTACTAAATCAATTTGTACAATGTAATAAGTATCAAAATGGAATAAATTCGCACGAAATTTGTATCAAGGGAACGGAAGTCAACTTTGCACCGGGTCCTACCTTTCTTAGGGTCGGTATATATATATATATATATATATATATATATATATATATATATATATATATATATATATATATATATATATATATATATATATTAAAGAAGATGATTAATTTTTAAGGCATCCCAAGACAGCAGATTTAAGAAATTAGAACTTCTTAGGAAGAAGATTTATAAAAAAACCTGAAAAGCGTCAAATTAGAAAGAGCAACTTTAAAATCTTTCTCCAAATAAAGTTCTATTTTTCTTTCGTAAATAAAAATAATTTTTAACAAAATTTTAGTCACTTTAAAAACAACCTCGATACTCGATATTGTAATTTCGATAACTTTTCAGTTGAAATCTTGTAAATGATATATATATATATATATATATATATATATATATATATATATATATATATATATATATATATATATATATATATATATATATATATATATATATATATATATATATATATATATATATATATATATATACACACACACACACACACTATACGGGGAAGAGAAGGAGCGCTCCCAAGGCGATGTGATACTCTCAATGGGTATATCTGATGTTAAGGGTACTTCTGATCTCATTCCGGTGTCCAATGGTACGCACCCTTTCGCGCTCATTCCCACCCACACGTAGTAGGATCACCTTTCACAAGCACAAAGCACTATTACAAATAACTTCCTTTTTTTTCTTTAAAAAAAAAGGCATCCTCAACAGTGGTCTCGGAGAAACCTAGTAGGGCGGCTTCAAAAATAATAGGCCCTCATCTACCCCTTCCCCAATTGCCACTTGGGAGTAGGTGGCCTCCTGTGATGGGGTTGGTGTTACGGTATATATAATATATATATATATATATATATATATATATATATATATATATATATATATATATATATATATATATATATATATATATATATATATATATATATATATATATATATATGCGCACTAACGTATATGCAGTAGGTCAGGTGGATAGGGATATTCATTGACAAAACGGGGATAAGCTCTTTTACATTCAAGTTGTAATTAAGTTCAAACTTTAACAACTTTTTTCAATGAAAGTAATGTCCTAATATGCTACGTCACAAACCTACAGCTTATTAGTTCAAGCCCCCAAGCTGTAAGCAGATTTTTGATTTCTTAATAAGAATCAACACGAATGTCAGCTCTTTCCAAATTGGAGTAATAGTTTGTCCAAGACTATGTCTTATTTTAAACAAATTACCATGTTAATTAAACATTTTTTTAACATTACAGTTTTTGCTGTAAAACTTATCAAGAGAAATAAAATTTGTAAAAAAATAATGTGATTATCAAAATAACCCGTTATTATTTACGAAGCCATTTTATATTTATTTTACTATTTTAGCGACAATATGGATTCTTTATTGTAATATATATATTTTTAATACGGCCAAGGTTTGTCTGGATGCACGGTCTATTTTTTTCATTAATTTTTGCAATATTCGCGGTCTTTAATCCAATTTCCACTTTACTTAAAATCTTCTAGACCGCCTCATTCTTCACCAAAACAGTTTCTTGAGCGTTCTGATTGCGAGCTTTCCTGTTTCCTCCTAGTGTCTATCCTCAATTTTCAGAGAAAGGCGGTTGTTGTGCATACTTGTGCAACGATGTTTGTCCTCTTGTGTTTAATTTGGAGTCTTCCGAATTTTCCACCTTGTGGCTTAGGCTCGATGCCTTTCTACGACAATTCATTTGTACTGTTTAATTATCCTAATTCTACTGCCTATCCTTAATTATAAGACTATCTAAACTCCAAAATAGAGCACTTCTCCATTCTCTGAAATCATCATCATAGGGAATTTCAGTGTTCACCATCGACAATGGCTTACATCTTGTTCTCATGATACAGTTGGTGAACGCACCTATAATTTCGCTATCCAAAACTACTTTAAACAGTAGGCACAGCTCTATATCCGTATTCTTGATCGTCTTGGAGATGAACCAGACTTTCTAACGCTTTTCTAACTTCTAAACTTTCTCCTTATACTGTTAATCTATCCACCTCTGGGTTCCTTCGGTCATCTTCTCTTTATTTTCGTCTTCTACTGGAAAACCCCCAGCCTATTGCTAGGAAACATTTATGACATTTCGATACTGCAAGTTGGTCGGACTTGCGGTCGTACTTTGATTTCCCATGGAAGTGATTATTAATTCTGCAGGAGGAGTCCCTCGGAGTGTGAAGAATGCATAACCGAGGTAATTCTCTCTAGCCTGGAGGCGTACATTCCATATTTCCGTTCTAAACTTAAACAAATCTTGGTTTAATTCTTTTTCTTGTGCTATCCTCAGCAAGGATGCTTCCTTCAGGGATTACCGTCGTCTTTAAACTAGAATCTCGCTCAATGTTTCATCGTACAAAGTCTTTTTCGTAAAACTAAAAACTTCGTAGAAAATCCAATCTTTATAGTTATTTGTCACGCCTTTCTGGCATTTTGCATTAAAATTTCAGCTTTAGAAGGCAAAACAGTAGTTGTACCGTCAGAAGATACTAGAGGGAAAGAAAAAGCATCTTCTGACGGCACAACTACTGTTTTGCCTTCTATAGCTGAACTTTTCGCTCAAACTTTTGCCTGAAATTCAACTTTTGACGATTCCAGTACTATTCCTCCAACTTACTATGGCTAAAATTGTAATTTCTAAAGACTCCATTTCTGCTCTCCCTAAGCTTAACACTAATAAGGCGTACGGTCCTTATGGTATTTCTCCTGTGTTTCCGAGTTTGCACCGTGCCTTGGTAAACTATTTCGTCGCTGTCTTTCTACTTCAGTCTTTCCTTCTGGCTGGAAACGTGCGCTCATTCAGCCTGTGCCAAAGGGGGACTCGATCCTGTAACTACCGTCCAATTTCTATGACCTACGTTTTTTTTAAATTTTTCGAATTCTAATCTCATCTCTGATCGCCACTATGGCTTGCGTAGGGAAACAAAACACTAGTATTCTTCCCCTTCTCTTTGGCTATTGGTCCTTCGTTCTTCTGTATTTCTGTGAATCTTTCGCTGTCGCGCTGGACATATCGAAAGTCTTTGATAGATTCTGGCACAAAGCTTTGATTTCTAAGCTTTTCTCTTTCGGAATCAAAAGATCCTTCTCTGATTTCCTTTCAGGTCGTACTATAGGAGCTGTTGTAGACGGCCACCTTTCATCCTTTAAGTAACCTATTAATAGTAGTTGCCCTCAGGGTTTTGTCCTATCCCCAACAGTTTTTATACCTTTCATTAATGACCTCTTTATTACTTCATTACCTATCCACTCCTATGCTGATGATTCTACCCTTTATTACCCCTTTCAGTTTGAAAGACCCCCCCCTCCCAACAGCAGTTAATTGAAGATAGATTGGTGGCGTTGTGAAACAATTAATCTCTGATCTTTCTCGTTTTTCAAATTGTGGCAGAGAAAACATGTTCGTTTTCAGTGACTCAAAAACTTAATTCCCCTATCTAATCGACACAATTTTCCACACAATGTGATATCTTGTTCGAAAACACAACTCAAACCTTCATCTATTTTTAATATTCATGGCGTTTTTTTTCTCTTTCTAAACAAGCTTCTAAGAGGTCAGGTGTTCTAATTCGCCTTTGTTATTTCTTCACGCCACCCCAGTTGCTCGCTCTATATATGTGCGCTGTTCGCCCTTGCATGGAGTATGCCTCTCATCTGTTGTGGTTCCACTCGTACAGCTCTTGAAAATATGGAGTTTAGAGTTTTCCGTCTTAATTCTTCTGCTCTCACTAAATTCTCCAGTCTTTTTCTGCCCGTCGAATTGTTGCGTCACCCTATAGTCTATACTACCGCTATTACAACGGACATTGCTCTTCTGAACTCTCTCGTCGCATACTTCTTCCATTGAGAAGAACTTGTGCGATACGCCTTTCTACATATTCTCTTTCTTTCTGTATAACTCTCACCCCAGACTTAACCAACCTCTATGCTCAGTTTTAAGTGTACTCTACTTTTAAAATATATAACACCATTTAGCTGTTTTCCTTGGACATGCACACTTTCAAACGCCTCCTTCCACCAGCCATGTCTGTTTTGTGGAATTCTCTTCCATTATCTGTTTCTTGCCGAATTTAATGTCAATTACTTTAAAAGACCACATCTGTGCTCACCTATATATGAAATTTACGTCTATATATGAAATTTACGTTAAGTAGACCTAGTAGTTATTATTTATAACACCCCCTCCTTGAATATATATATATATATATATATATATATATATATATATATATATATATATATATATATATATATATATATATATATATATATATATATATATATATATATATATATATATATATATATATATATATATAGTTTTTGTTGAAGCCATTAGGTGAAATTGTTTTGAAAAGAGGAATAGATACATAGTTTGGAAAGAGTGACTAAAGAGGCAAGTTTATCAATAAATGAATTTTCGAAATGGAAGAGCTTGATTATGGAAACTGCAAATAAGTTTGTCGTTTGCGGTAATGCGATTAAAAGTTTTTGAAACGGAAGAAAAGCGGCGGCATAGAACGATCGCTTGAGAGAAACTTCGTCCACATTGATGAAGGGAAACCTCCGCAAATAATCTTTTCATAGGAAACAAGATCGAATGGAACTTATCAGAGTTTTAATGTAAATAAACATGCCAAAAAATATAATCTCACACGCGCGCGCGCGCGCACACACACACACACACACACACACACATATATATATATATATATATATATATATATATATATATATATATATATATATATATATATATATATATATATATATATATATATATATATATATATATATATATATATATATATATATGTGTGTGTGTGTATAAAAGGTTGGAAGTTTTGCGTACCAATTGAAGTTAAAACTGCGTTTACAATCGAACATTAAGGATTTCGTTGATGAGATAAAAAGTTTTTGTTTGCAAGTTTATCTTAAAAATATTGGTTTGTTTGTGAAAGCTTTTCCTCACTAACTACAATTATTCTCTTCGTATCGTGGAATTTAATATTGAAAATCTCAATTTCAAATTTTATTTTTTATTTTCCTTATCGAATAGATTTCATTTTCCTTAACCACTTTTAAAGCCTTTTTGGCTTTATTTCTGCATTGCCTTCATAACTTTTTTCTTTTTTTTCTTTCTTATTGAAACCTTAGGAAAGACTCGAGTCAGAATTCTCATAGAAATTTTTTTAATATTTTTTTTGTATTTATTTTGAAAGCTTGTGTATAATGCTACGTAATAAATAGTAAAAGTAGATAAAAATTTATGCAGTAAAAAAAAAAAAAAAAGATTAAAGGTAATTCTTAAAATATCAAATAGATAAATAATAAAATTTTTTATCTTCAGTTAAAGAAAATTATTTCCAATTTACTTAGATTGAAGAACTTTTTTTTAAATTTAATATATATATATATATATATATATATATATATATATATATATATATATATATATATATATATATATATATATATATATATATAAAATATCAAATATCAAAATCCGCCCCGCCAGGAAGGGTTATTACCCCTGTCAGTAGGTTCATTCGAGGATGAACCGAGAACCTTCACGAACCGACGGCAAACGCTGGCTGGATAAGCCCATCACGGATGCCGACTTTGATCCCACCTAAGTAAGCATTCCGCAGATGTACTTATTAAGCATAAGTGGACGGGGCCAAGCTAAGGTGACCATATTTTTCTGACCAAAAATCGGGACCCTTCTGAACATTGTCTTGCCTCCCCCCCCGCAAAATCCCTGCCGTATGGGTTTAAGATGTATAAAGGAAGGCGACTTTTAATATAAAGAAATGTTGTTTTCAAAAACAAGTCATATTAGGACATTCTACAAAAAAAAAAAAAAAATTGTTTTTTTTTTGCTTTCTGTCCCAACGAGCGGCGCCCTCTGGCTGGCTGAATATATAATTTTTACCATCTCTAAAAATCGGAACAAATGTCCATCCCGATTAACCCTCTAAAAAATTCGGGACGGATGGCCACTCTTGGCTAATCGAAAGAGAATTGCCCAAGTTTCTGTACTCAAACCAGGCCTCGAACCCTAGACCTCCTGCAAGGCAAGTGATCAATCGTCTGAGCTACGGAGCCGCTATATATATATATATATATATATATATATATATATATATATATATATATATATATATATATATATATATATATATATATATATATATATTAAAAATCGGTGTAAGTGAAATAACTGGAATGAACTCAACATTGCATCATTTCCATCCAATTTCCATTGGTGAGCGTAGCGATAGTGCGAGTTCGAGTAACTTCATCATACCGATTTTTGGGGGTTCACGGGGCTTCTCCGGGGCCCCTTCCCCCGATTTGAATCCAATTTCGATGGACTGAACCCCCCAAAACGGTATCAGAGAAGAGCGTGAAGTTGATTTGCAATTGCAAATAAAAATCCCCTAAGGCTTTCTGGCCGTGAAATGCGGGTTCCTTACTATATATATATATATATATATATATATATATATATATATATATATATATATATTATATATATATATATATATATATATATATATATATATATATATTTTTTTTTTTTAATACTTGCAACAACTCCAGAACCAGCATTGGAAACTTGTGCTCTTTGTAAAGTGTCGAAAGAATTTCGATATATATTAATATTTTTACGATAGTACCGAAAAAAAATATCGATGATATTTTAAATATCGAACCAACGATATTTTTTTTTACTTCTAGAAATTTTAAATATTTTTCATCTCCTTTATTAAATAAAATTAAGCAAATTTTTTTATTTTTCATATATATATATATATATATATATATATATATATATATATATATATATATATATATATATATATATATATATATATATATATATATATATATATAAGCTTTGTTTTATCTCTATGGATTTCTTTTTATACTTGCACAAAGGTATCTGTCATGGGTCCCAAAAATTTGAGGCCCTCCATCAACGCGGGGTCCGCGTAGGCTTTATCGCTGCTACTGTTTCTCATTGAAACCTTAATTTCTTTTTAAAAAACCGTAATAGACCATTTAAATTTTAAACTAGTAAATAACGTTCCATGGATCATCAAATTATATATTATCCGATTCTCTAACCGCGCTATAGTTCGGTTTAAATAAGTGGTTTAGAACAAGGAAACCCAAATTTTGCATTGTGGCACACGGACGCATATTTCATGGCACAATCGGCACGTTATGTCAAAGGTTTAGATCAACATGCATCTGGGATCCTCTTTAACGGAACATCGTAGAGTGATAGGGACTCCAGATTCAGAATTCTCTACCCTTAAATAAGATTTTTTTTTTTTTTTAAGCTTTTCAGGCTTTTCAAGTATACAACTGGTGCCACGTAAGCTAAACTATAAAATATCGCATAAATCACCTATGCAAATAGATTTCGCCATGCTGAGACAATATGAACATCTCAAGATTCTACGAGCTTCCGTTCAAGAGATATTGCCCCTCAAAAAAATTAGTAAAAAATTATTTTCAAAATCGGGTTCTGTGATTTCTTACAAATTCTAAATTACAAGAGATAGAGCAAAAACATTTATTATCTGAATTGTACGTGTCTTTTAGAATTTGGAAGCCACCGTGGATCGTTCCTCTATCTGCTACGGTTGAGGAGATATAGAGCTCCAAAGTTGACAATATTCTCTTGTTTGCTCAAAAAGTACTACAAACCACCTTGGTATGTATGTCGGCCTTTAACTCAAAAACGGTAATATACAAAAGAACCTGGATTACAGATTTGGAATCAGGGGTCCCAAATCCTTGTGTATTTAAAATATCAATCCGATCTATTCGTTGATGAGAAAGTTATAAGAATTTAAAAACTTACAAAAACTTTGATCAGAATATTTCAAAAGTTAAACTTAAAACCTTTCACCTATAAAATCTCATAAGAGACTCGACCCATACCCAACTAAGACCAAAATTATCTTTTTGAACTCATTTTTTTTCAGGCGTTTGAATACCACATGAGGGTCGACTTCCGAAGGAATTGAGAATTTTTCTCAACTCATAAGAAATTAAAAATGTCGCCTGAGCATTCATCATCCTTATTTCACACCCACACACTACAAATGACAGACACTCTTAAACATTTTCACTCTTTCTTCCAAATCTTCCTTAATTCCCCTATCACTATTTATTTCCCTTTCCATCCCCACTTTTCCCTTCCAGTATTTATTTATTTCCCTTTTCATCCCCACTTTTCCCTCCCAGTATTCTCAGATATTTTAATATATATATATATAGTCTTCTATCTTATCTAACTTCTCTTCCCCTACCGCGATACTCACCCAATATTAATTACTTTACTTCTTGTTGGGTTTACTCTAAATTCCTTAGGTGTACTACATTCCCCTACAAGCTCCCTTACCAATATTCTCAGCTTCACCCTAGACTCTTCAACCACCGCAGCATCATCCCCAAAAAAGCAATACATTTTCCTCCAGTTCACTTTCATTACTTCTCAACCACCTTTCTCTTCCCTTTTCATTCTCCTAAAATGTCCATCCATCAGAAGATTAAACAACCACTGCTGCATAAAACACCATGTCTCAACCCAACTCCTTCTCTAAACTAAACCATTTTGTCATTTCCACCTTCACCCTCGTTCTATATTTTTCATAACAGGCTTTGATCCCTTTCAATAATCTCCCTCTAACTCGTATCCATCAGTACCTCAAGCAACTCCCTTCCACATACTCTATAACATAACATGCCATCTGTAAGTCCAAAAAACATATAGACCCAACATTTTTTTTTTCCTAAAGAAATTTCTCGTCAATCACACACACACACACGCACGCACGCACGCACACACACACACACGCACGCGCACACACATATATATGCCTTCTTTGGTGGGCAAAGGCCGGAGGACTACCAATATCCACCAGAGTTAGGGAACAATTGGAAATCTGGTCGCTAATGGCCGACGTGACCCGATACACAGCGTTTAAAAGTGTGCAAGTTAAAGTAAGTTGGGAAAACAGATAAAGGGAGGATGTTCCAGACTTTATCAGTAGAGTATATGTAAGAGTTGGGCTGAGAAAGGATGAAACTGTAGAAAGTCGTGTTGAACGAGCCCTCCTCATTGGAGGAGGTATATGACGTGAGAGTTCAGAGAAGCAGTGTCCGTTGTAATAGCGATATTATTGCCCACATTATGAAACACTGTTCTAGAGACTGGGACCCCCTTTTTAACCAGTTTTTTTCCCCCTTCTCTCTCTTCCCACGTACGATTGCAAGAATTTTCCTCTGCAGTCGACACCACCCTGCATCATGTGAGATATGGTGTAGTGTATATATATATATATATATATATATATATATATATATATATATATATATATATATATATATATATATATATATATATATATATATATATATATATATATATATATATATATATATATATATATATATATATATATTTGCTTTTCTTTTATTATAGTGAGAGCTTGAGCACGTTTCCTATTTTATCCTTT
>SEYY01018778.1:195000-215000 GCA_009176605.1 Armadillidium nasatum | reverse complement strand
TATATATATATATAATATGATTGACAATGCCCTGAGGAACATTTCATTAAGTTTCAGTAAATTAATGAAGCTACTTAAAGGGTGCCTAATGGAAATTCTTAATATGAAATTATCTTTACAGGAGAAATTAGTTAAATTTAGAGCAAAAAGGAAGCTGTATTAAAAACCTTTATTTACTTTAAATTTAAATTAGCATTTTGGAATGAAATTTCAATTTTAAAGTTAAAGAAAACCTTTCCTCACTTTTATGTTCATCAATGATGTACAAATATGATATACTGGATACACCTATACATAGGAAACCACATCTTATTTTTATATTCGCATTGCTAAGTGTAATAAACTTGCGTAATAGTATATATCCTACAGAACTTTAGATGATTTGCACTTCTCCGAAACTAGCGTCATCAACTTTCAAAATTTTGGACCCAAGAACAACCTGACCCCCATTCTTTAAAATCCTTCCAGAACAACCTGACCCCCATTCTTTAAAATCCTTCCAGAACAACCTGACCCCCATTCTTTAAAATCCTTCCATATTTGGCAACACACTCTAGAGCTGAAGGAAACTTACATTCATAAAATAACTTTATACTCGAATATGATTTTTGTCTTTTGGATAACTTTTTATTACATATTTGTATGTATTAATTTTTATTCACCTATTTATTGATATTAATTTAATTTTTTAAGTTTTACATATTTTGTAATTTTGTTATACAACACAGACAGGCATAATTCTGGCATTTTCAAATTGTAAATACTTTATGGTAATTCCTGGATACCTTGTATGTAATTTATATCAGTTTTCATCGATCAAAGATTTTGTATAATTTTCTGTTATGTTTAAGTTTTTTATTATAAAATCGGAAAAAATTATATTATTTAATTTTATAAAAAGACTTAAATGTATTACCTAAAGCAGATCGTGGCATTATACGAAGAACAAAATCATTCCACTTTTAATATGAAAAGTATTTTTATCAGGAAGAAAAATCTACATTTTGAGTGTTCCATTTGAAGGGATATGATACAAGTGTATTGTGTTTATTTTAACGTTTTATTACATTGGTATGAAACCAAGAGGCTGCCTAAGTAGTTAAATTTCATTTTTGAATGTGTGATATGTCTTTGCTCTCTGACCTGTACCATTTGCCGCTGATATACCTATATAATCATCTCATACATCATTAAATATTTTATATTTTGATTTAAATAATAATGAAAAACATTAGTAATTCGGAAATAGATTTTGAGCAACAACTTTAAATTTAATGAATTTAATGGCCTGATACAAAATCGTTCACGGATAGTTCACGGCTTTAAAGTTCAGGACTAAAAGAGAAAAATCTACCTGCTCTCTGAACATCTTTTACATAGTATAGAAACCGAGGAAAAGAATAGAAAAATTTTTTTTAGCTTTCATTTCAGAAAGAATCACTAATAATTTTCAAAGATATTACCAGTTGCTCATACAATTCATCTGGAGGAATCTTCTAAAAATATTTCCTTTCTATTAATAAACCGATGTCAGAAATACACCTGGCAAATTTGTGATGATTTCAAAATTTTTACCGTAAAATTTGAAAAGCAAAACAGTTACACGAAATGCCATTTTTAATTTCTGAATCTGTTAGCTAGCAGAACTTACAGACCAGCACTTACTTAATCAGGGAAAACTGACATAAAAGTAAAAATCTGAATTCAGAAGAAAGAAGAGTCTTCGCCCGAACCCTGTGAAAGAACAGTCTTCGCCCGAACCCTGTGAAAGAACAGTCTTCGCCCGAACCCTGTGAAAGAACAGTCTTCGCCCGAACCCTGTGGATCCGGAAGAATTTACTTTTACCCACGCATTCATATTAAATTAGGATTGATAAAACGGTTTACGAAATCTTTGAATAAATCTGGTGAATGTTTTCAATATTTGACTAATGTTTTTTTTCCAATATTATTGGTTAGGAAGATCATAAAAAGGAGTATTTGTTGGCCCAGATATGCGTTTAACGAAAAGTAAATATTTTGAGGAAATAATGAACATAGAAAAGAAAGGTATAAATTAGTTATAGAAATGTCATTGAAAAGTTTTTAGACAGTAAGATGAATCGTAATTATAGAGCCATTGTATGAATTATGCTGAAAATTTTTAAAACCTAGGTTACAGTATGAACTTAAAAATTCACTCCCTCAACTTTCACCTGCTATAGACTCCTTTCATGAAATTTTTGGTGTTGTAAGTGAATAACAAGGTGAAAGATTTCAACATCTGAAATGAATGGAAAAACGATATCAAAGACGCAGGAATGCAAACATGAAGAGGATTACAATTGGAGTTTAAAAGATTTTTTTTTTTCCTTAAAAAAAAAAAATCAATATATAAGAAAGACATTAAACTTTAATTTGAACCAAAAGGAAATAGATTTCGTAAATCGTAAGTAAATAATAATATTGTTTTATATACATATTTATTATTATTAACTTTATTTGTTTTTCATAAATATTGTTTATTTGGTTTGATCATTTTTATTTCATTTAAGTGAAATATATGTAAAATTTAATGATATACTCTTATTTTTATGATTTTGAAATATCCTTACGTGATCGCGAAAATTAAATAATATTTTTGCATTCATCATAGAAAACTTAATCTAAATCCCTTGCAGAGATGAAAATTTCAGTGCTCTGAATTTCATTACAATAATCTAAGTTTTGATAGAAGTAGAATCCACCGAAATTAGTCGACAAAAAATTCAAATGCTCAGATTTGTTTTGCTTATTTTAGTCCTTATTAAACTCAATCTTTAGAACAGAGAGCCTGTCATATATATATATATATATATATATATATATATATATATATATATATATATATATATATATATATATATATATATATATATATATATATATATATATATATATATATATATATGTGTGTGTGTGAAGGAAAGATTAATCATCATCGGTATATTTCAATCATTGTCAATAATCTGACAATGATTTTGCTGATTAATTCACTTACATTGCCTTATAAATATATTTGTTCCGCCTTCTACTGAGAATAAAATAAACGCTTCAAAACGAAATTGAATTACCTTTGAACTAGAGATAAGTTTGTTTCTGCATCACAATGTAAGAGCTCTAAATTTAAAGCACTCGAATTTTGCATGCCTGTCCATGTTCTCACATTAAAAAATTTAAAATCAATGTCCCTAAGATGTTACATATTTTCCCACTCGCTCTCGACCACAGATATACGCTTATAGATATCAAAGTACTTGTCAGAAGTTAATAAAATTTGTACATGAACATCTTCAATGAATTCATAAATTATTTGGATGACAAGGAACTCCTCCGTAGTGGTTATTTTAAGCAGAATGACGTCACTTGCCACTTCCAACGTCAGCACATGTACGAAATTGGGTCCTTCTTTTAAGATTGGGTCATTTCCAAGGGACTTTGGTCATCTGACTTCTCCGTATTTCTTCCTATGGGCCATGTTGAAAGGGAGTTTATCGCATCAAATCACGTACTTTCATGCAATTGACGCTGACTCCCAATATATTTTTGGGAACTTTCCGTAACAGAGAATGAACTCCTGCTTTGATGTTGATAGCGATCACTTGTGATTTCGGCACAATTCTCACACACCAACGTTTGTTTGTGGCAAACTTAATTAACTTCTACTTTATATTAATATTTAG
This sequence comes from Armadillidium nasatum, assembly GCA_009176605.1. Taxonomy (NCBI): domain Eukaryota; kingdom Metazoa; phylum Arthropoda; class Malacostraca; order Isopoda; family Armadillidiidae; genus Armadillidium; species Armadillidium nasatum. Next base: position 211,299 of record SEYY01018778.1, on the reverse strand, counting down.
TAGCAAATCTTGGCCGAGAACGAATGGCACACCATCTATTCTATATTAAAAATTACATTAATTTAATTACACATTTGAATCAACTTATACAATTTGATTCTTCCTCATTATAAAATTGTTAAATTTATTAAAATAATGGAAATTTTTAAATTTACTCTTTTTCATCATCATGGTCATCGTCAAAAAATTCTAAATCGTCTCATATATATATATATATATATATATATATATATATATATATATATATATATATATATATATATATATATATATATATATATATATATATATATATATATATATATATACTGCCAATGATTTTAATTTGCAGTAAATGCTTTTCTGTTCTGAAAAGTAATTCTTATTCAACTACTCAAAACTCATACACAAAGGAGAGAGACTTCGAGCAACCAACCTTTACCTTTCATCCATTTCTAATTGTAAGAATATATATATATATATATATATATATATATATATATATATATATATATATATATATATATATATATATATATATATATATATATATATATATATATATATATATATATATATATATATATATGTGTGTGTGTGTGTGTGTGTGTTTACATGCGGAACTCTTCTATATAAACACTTGAGGGGGCCCTTAAAAGGCTCTTTGGGAAAATATTTTCGTAGGTCGAATAGACAAACAAAGAAAGGAACCAACAGACCATTTAAATTAAGCATAAACATGAGCCCCATCCATATCTCTCACTCCGAAGACAAACAAACTAATAGTGAGAGGAGGCGGAGAGCATAACTGGACGGCACCGACGGCGCCTCTATTTGTGCTGTGGCTCCATCCAGGCACTGTTATTGAAAGGACTCCGAGAGAAGGACTCCTCCTTCAAGCCCCTCATTAATGATACGAAAAAGGAATGCTTTCATTTTTCTTGCTCTTTTATTTTCAATCTCGATGCTCTTAATAATAATAATAATAATAATAATAATAATTGAAATCTTTATTCATTTTTCCAGTTACAAAAGTTGTACAAACAAAAATCGTAAAAACTTTAAATGTATTAATGCAAAATAAAATAACTTATAAGATCCTAATTTCTTCGTTTATTTTCATGCAAACATCAATGTTATCCTTCAACTGCTTCTTATCATTCATTTTAATTCGTGTATAATATAATATATATATATATATATATATATATATATATATATATATATATATATATATATATATATATATATATATATATATATATATATATATATATATATATATATATAATAAAAGGATGAGTCATATTGACGCCGGAAAGAGCGTTATTAGAGTCTCTTATACTGAAAATAGAAATATAAATGCAAATTAGGCTCATATAATACAAATTATGTTCTATATTTTGTCTTTACTCCTACAGACAGACATGTCAATTATTTTTGTATGTGTGCGTTTTTTGCCTTCCAATTTCATTTATTAGGTGTACATATGTAATACGAGTTCCTAAGGTACTTGAATCGATTTTATTCAAGTATACAAAGAATATATATATATATATATATATATATATATATATATATATATATATATATATATATATATATATATATATATATATATATATATATATATAATATATATATATTATGAATTAAGTTGCTTCTTTTAAGCTTTATTTTTATTATAAAAATGATAGCAAATACTATGTGCAGAAGCATTTTTAATTTGGTCACATTATGAAGCACATACACTCAATGAAAAAAAAAAAAAAAAATCATGACAATACATTTAATAATTAATTAATATAAACTCTACGTTTCAGCATAAATATGCCATCATCAGGAGGCTGTAAAATAGAGAAAGAAAAAAAAAATAATAATAATAATATAAAAAAATATAAATAAATTAAATTAAAAAGTTAAAGTTAAGTTAAATTATTTAAAGTATTAAACAACTAGACCAGTGTCAATAAATAAGGTTCAGGTGAAGAGAATAAGTAAACAGAATGAACACAATAACGAAGAATAACACAAAAATAACAATAAAGACAACAACAACAAAAAAAAAAAAATAAATATATATAATAATAATAATAACAATAACAATAACAATAACAAAACAATAACAATAACAATAATAATAATAATAATAATAATAATAATATATTAAAATTATGTATATAACTATAATTTAACATAACACGAGTTGGTAAAAGTTAACTATTTTGACTTGAACACTCCGAGAAGAAAGAACAAAATGAATCAAACTCAGTAAACTATCACTGAAGGTAACTGAGTTAAAGGGAACAGATACACGAACACATTCAAACTATATAACATGCACATACGCAACACACATAGACATACAAACATACACCTTCACATATCCATATATACATACACAAATACCTAACATGCACACATACACACATACAAATATACAGGCATACATACATACATACCCAAATATATTCGCACATACAACTATACATACATACATGCATACAAAATACAGACACATTTACACACATACATAACATACATACATACACATGCATATGCATAAATATACACATACATATACAACTCTGTCTGTGATGAAGAAGGTCATGGGGAGACCAAATTAAGGAAAGTAAAACGAGGATGTTAAGAAGGTTGACTTCTAAGTAAATATAAGAGCAGACAGAGAGGGAAACTAAGTAGGTACAATGTAAAGGGGATAGTTGTTGTACTGGTATTGAGTTCAGGTTTGTGTTTCTGAATATATAAGATTCTAGTATGCGAGAGAAGAAATATCAGAGTGAGAGTTTAGAATTGTGAAATGTTTAGGAAGAGGAAAAAAGTTACAGGAGAGAAATGATTGCGGATGTTGGAGAAAGAAGGAGAGGACAAGGGCAGAGATGTGCGAAAGGAAATGCCTTGGTGTTCAGATGCTCCGGAATCTCCGCAAAACCCTATCACCACATTTTCCTCAAATCAACTTCCATTTCTCTTACAATACTCCTTTCAAGATCTCTTCCTTTTTTCACTATAAACCTACTTTTCCTCCTCTCCTCAAAGCCTCTGTAGTGTATAAATTTTCCTGTCCCCTATGTAATAGAGGCTATATTGGCTCCACTACAAGGCTCCTTCGCACACGTATCTCTGAACATCAAGGCATTTCCTTTCGCACATCTCTTGCCCTTTGTCCTCTCCTTCTTTCTCTAACATCCGCAATCATTCTCTCTCCTGTAACTTTTTTCCTCTTCCTAAACATTTCACAATTCTAAACTCTCACTCTGATATTTCTTCTCTTCGCATACTAGAATCCTTATATATTCAGAAACACAAACCTGAACTCAATACCAGTACAACAACTATTCCCCTTTACATTGTACCTACTTAGTTTCCCTCTCTGTCTGCTCTTATATTTACTTAGAAGTCAACCTTCTTAACATCCTCGTTTTACTTTCCTTAATTTGGTCTCCCCATGACCTTCTTCATCACAGACAGAGTTGTATATGTATGTGTATATTTATGCATATGCATGTGTATGTATGTATGTTATGTATGTGTGTAAATGTGTCTGTATTTTGTATGCATGTATGTATGTATAGTTGTATGTGCGAATATATTTGGGTATGTATGTATGTATGCCTGTATATTTGTATGTGTGCATGTTAGGTATTTGTGTATGTATATATGGATATGTGAAGGTGTATGTTTGTATGTCTATGTGTGTTGCGTATGTGCATGTTATATAGTTTGAATGTGTTCGTGTATCTGTTCCCTTTAACTCAGTTACCTTCAGTGATAGTTTACTGAGTTTGATTCATTTTGTTCTTTCTTCTCGGAGTGTTCAAGTCAAAATAGTTAACTTTTACCAACTCGTGTTATGTTAAATTATAGTTATATACATAATTTTAATATATTATTATTATTATTATTGTTATTGTTATTGTTGTTATTATTATTATATTATTATTATTATTATTATTATTATTATTATTATTATTATATATATATTATATTTATTTTTTTTTTTTTGTTGTTGTTGTCTTTATTGTTATTTTTGTGTTATTCTTCGTTATTGTGTTCATTCTGTTTACTTATTTTTTCACCTGAACCTTATTATTGACACTGGTCTAGTTGTTTAATTCTTTAAATAATTTAACTTAACTTTAACTTTTTAATTTAATTTATTTATATTTTTTATATTATTATTATTATTTTTTTTTTCTTTCTCTATTTTACAGCCTCCTGATGATCATATTTATGCTGAAACGTAGAGTTTATATTAATTAATTATTAAATGTATTGTCATGATTTTTATTTTTTTTTTTTTTCATTGAGTGTATGTGCTTCATAATGTGACCAAAATAAAAATGCTTTTGCACATAGTAATTTGCTATCATTATAAATATATATATATATATATAATATTATATATATATATATATATATATATATATATATATATATATATATATATATATATATATATATATATATATATATATAATATATATAAAGGTTATAACTTTTTTAATTTTTTTTATATGTGAATTCCAGTACCAGAAATGAGTGAACTTTTGTTAAAAATTTATGAAAGGGGTTTAATTTCGTTTTTTTTTTTTTTTCTTCTTCTTCTTCTATTTAAGTTACTCCAAACAAGAAATTCAGATTATCACAGGTCTGCATCCCAAATAGGATTTTTCAATTGTTTCCTACAAATTTTTGCCTGCTGAACTCGGAAAAAAATACTTTAAAAGTTTTTCTCGTATGGTTTTCATGCAAAATTTTTTTATTTTATTTAATAGTTGTGTAATCTTTCATTGAACAAAAAATCCTTGAATTTTGATTATCAATCTTGTCTTGTTCAGTAATCATCTTGTCGATGATGAATATATATATATATATATATATATATATATATATATATATATATATATATATATATATATATATATATATATATATATATATATATATATATATATATATATATATATATATATATATATATATATAAGGACTAAGGCATTTGCGCCAAATGCCGGTATATTCTTATTGGAAGAATTTGCTTTTCTTTTTATGCATCATTACTAATTAAAACGTGTTGTCATTTTTAAATTAAAAGGTCAGGTCATTTTTAAATTAAAACGTGAGGTCATTTTAAGATTCAGCACACCAAAATATATGAAGGTTAAAAAAAAAGAAAAAAAATCCTATGTCGATTTATAGAAATTAACTAGAAATATTGAAATAGAAATTATGTGTTATGCTATAGAAATAAACTGTTAAATGCTCCAAAAGAAATGTACTATCCAATTACTTCATTGGAGTAATATTTTGATTTGTAGCCTGTAATTTCTTCTAAAGTGAAATCGATATTCCTATTTGATTGGTCAATCTTTTTTCAAATACAATCAATTAATATCTTTTTCATTACTTTTTAACCAAAGTTCATTATTTATTTATTTTTTTTTTACGTCACAAAAACATGTTAAAAAGGTCCTAACCCTTTTTTAATATCTCCGCCCACAGATGTGAATAAAAGCCAAATGTTAAGATTCCTTCTTTATAAAAAATGTTTTTAACTTCAACATCCTTCAGAACAACCTCATCGAAGGTTTTAAAATCTCTTGGTATTAAATAATAACGAATTTGTTAAAAGTCTTAATAAAATAAGTTACCATATTAAAATTTTTGTATAGCTTTGTTAATGTTTTTAATTTCTTCACAATCTTTTTATAAATTGATTTTGTTTCTTTTAGTGTTGGGCCTCCTGAATGAGGAGGAGAAGCGTTTGTCTTCTCGAAAGACTTGCCCTTTTTTTTTAAATGTTTTATTTCTTTGGTGTGTATATATATATATATATATATATATATATATATATATATATATATATATATATATATATATATATATATATATATATATATATATATATATATATATATATATATATATATATATAATAAGTAATGATTTAAAGGAGCAATTGTTTTTTTAAGTATGTAATTGACGCGTGTCTTCTTCAAAAAGAAGTTTTTTTTTCAATATTTTTTCATTCTTTTGTTGTTTTCAATTTATTTTGTGCTTTTGAGATCTTTTCAATTTTACTCTCAGACATTATTTACATAACAATCATATATATATATATATATATATATATATATATATATATATATATATATATATATATATATATATATATATATATATATATATATATATATATATATATATATATATATATATATGTATAGGGTGATTCAGATCGATGTTCACAAGCTTGGACAGATGGAAGTTGGCATCACAATGAAACTCCACTGACTACATAAATGGCCGTAAACCGCTCGTGTATGTAAAATCGAAGTGACTATGTAGAATGACACAAACCGTAGTTGAAGATGTTGCAAGTTCCATAGGAGAAATTCCATGACTATTGTGTTACAAAAAAGGTAGGAGACGTCATCATTATCACATCTCGTATATTGGGAGGAAATTAGAGACAAATAAATTTACTGCAGAGGATCGAAGAAGGCGCAACACATATTAGGAAGAAACATTATGGACCTCAGGCAGTTTACGGCCAATTATGTATACTGGTCGGGGACTTACATTTTGATCATCTACTGTAATGACATTACCCCATATTACCTGCAACGTAATAAAATATGGGGTTTGTTTCAATTTCCAATTCAAAAATTGTCTCTCAACATTACATAAACGAGCGACTTGCAAACCTATATGTAATCGTCGTATTTTATTGTGATCTTACCTTTATCTGTCGGTCGAAGTCTGTAAGCATCGATGGGAATCACCCTCTATTATATATATATATATATATATATATATATATATATATATATATATATATATATATATATATATATATATATATATATATATATATATATATATATATATATATATATATATATATATATTTCGGAACACATTTTGGGTATTTCGGTGAATGTTTTGCCGTCTCGCTGATTATTCTAAAGCTTTGATTTCAAAACCTTTCGGAATCTACCCTTCCCTCGGATTTCCTTTCCGGTCGTTCTATAGCAGCTGTTGTAGACGGCCATCGTTCATCATTTTAAAACTATTAATAGTGGTGTTCCTCAAGGATCTATCCCCAGCACTTTTTCTGCTTTTCATTAATGACAACTCCATCCTTCATTACTTTTTTCAGTTTGAAAGTTATCTCCCCAACAACAATTAATTGACGCAAGAAGAATAACCTTGGAGCAACTAACCTCTGATCTTTCTCCTTTTTTACAAATTGGGACAGATAACAATACTTATCTTTCTAAACAAGCTTCTAAGAGGTTGGGTGTTGCTTGCTCTTTATAGTGGTGTTCCCCCCCTGTATGGAGTACGCCTCACATCTAGGGTGGTTCTACAAATACAGCTCTCCTTGAAAAGGTGGAGTCTATGACTTTTCGTCTTATTAACTCTTCCGTTCAAACTAATTCCCTCTAGTCTATTTCTACTTTTCGAATTGTTGAGTCACTCTCTGTGTATATATATTATCACTATTACAGTGGACACTGCCCTTTTAAACTCTTCCGTCGCATACCTCCTACATTGAGAAGGGCTCATGCGACACAAATTTCTACACAATCTCATCCTTCCTCTATCCAACTCTCTGACCCCAGACTTAACCGCTATTTCTGGAAATAGACTGGAGAGTCGGTGACTGTGTGAGAATTGATAAAAGCAAAATCTTTTAATTGTACTCTTCCCAGAATAACTCCATGAACCGATATATTCTAGATAAGTGATGATGCATACGCTAAATAAGGAATGAACATATTGAATATTGCTGGTTACAGAGTATTTTAAAATAAAAAGTCACACATCAGTCAACATATCTACTTATACTGTAGAAACAAATCTAAATCCATATAATTAACAGAAATTTATCATTTAGTTACTATACAAACAGAAAAGTTAGTTTATGGTAAGCTTGTTGCACCAGTTGTTTGCCTTATTTTTAAAGAATATGTAACACGAGTTAGGTGAAGAGAAAGTAAATGGAATATACGCTTCCATGTTCGAGAAAATCACTATGGCTATGTTTTCTGCACAGTCCAAGTTATCTCCAACACTGAGCAGTAATAATTCCACGGAATATACAAAAAAAGAACGAGAGCAAGTCCTACCAAAGAGTTAAAAAATTTCTTCATCGAAATGGAGGATTTTATCCTGAGAAATATAGAAGCAATGTGATTGGAGGGACCCAGAGGTTCGAGTAATTTAACAATATAAGTTAGCAAAGCTAAGAAAGAATCACATGAGGGATTCATCTTTAAGATGGATGCATTGATACAAGTGGATATTTGTAACATCTATTAAAGATCATTGTTTTTAGAAAAACGGTTGGAAAATTCAATAACTGAATCTTAAGTACTAGAAAAAAGTCGCTTGTGTTGGTAAAATTGAAATTACCCGGAATTATGATTTCAAAGAACAAGACGAAAAAATGGGATCTGTTTTGAAGTTTATATAGTTTTAGAATAGTCAAAAAAATTAGGAGATAAATAAACATAACATAAACTTGGACAGGGAGCGAAAGTCATAAAGTAAGAAATAGAGAGACCGGATTATAAATGTGGTACAAACAATATCGTTGCACATTTATGTTGAACGTCCTCTTTTGAATGGAAATTAAGGAAAAATGGAGTTGGAAAGAACTGAATAAGATTTGCTATTTGAGCTTCCAGACATCCGAATTTTGGTTAAAAAAAAGGAGGTTCGGTTTAAGGGAAGGTAGAACAACGACAGCGAATGTTGCAGAAAGTAAAATATGAAGAATAAGCCGCCAGTTCCTTGACTGTTTCAACCACACTATCGGAGGAAACAAGTTAACAGGCAATGATGGGATGAGGAAGAATATTAGGATACGGCCTTCTAATCATCCATCTCCGAGGTAGAATGATTCTTACTCATTATTAAAAATTTCCTAAAAAACGGGGTTGGAGGATAATAAATTGTGATTCGAGTAGTGTGAATAATCAATGGAATTCATGAAGGGTATTCCTGTAAAAACCCTACTGTGAAATTGAAAGTAACCTCGAGATAATATCTGTAACAGTAGTCGCGAGTAGGATAAACAAATAGTCAGAGGTGAAACAAAATCCCATGCATCTCCCGACACTATATATATATATATATATATATATATATATATATATATATATATATATATATATATATATATATATATATATATATATATATATATATATATATATATATATATATATATATATATATATATATATATATCCTATGGTATGAAGCATTGCTTCGTACTGTGCCATAACTACCCATACCGTATAAATGAATGCGTATATTAAGTATGTATGTGTTGCAGAAAAGAACATTTTTTTTTTTTTGGCAATGAATGAACGTTTCGTTAATTGAATTACACAGTGGTTTATTTGCTTTCAAAGCTTAGATTTTTTTTTTTTTTAAAAAGAAGAAACAGAGTTTAGAGGTTTACATTGTATTCCAATTAGTCAAATATAACCAACTTTTTTTGGTTGCTTAAGTAGTAGTTTATTTTAGTAGATCCATAGTTTTATTTTTAGTTCAATTGGCATTTTATTCATACGTTAACTTGATTGTTTTGGTCAAAATGACGAGCTAAAACTAACTATGATTTGAAGAGATACAAACTACTTGTGTTTTAGATAAAGGTCCAATTTCTTTTTTCAAAGACTTGTATAAGAAGACAAATTATTTATTATTGATTTAATTACTTTAAAATATAAAATTGAGATGTTTCATTTACAAGGCTATCGTCAATATAGGTTGATGGCAATTATTTTTGTTGTGTTTTTACTATTAAGAGTGATTCTAAAGCGTGATATAAAATTTTAAATTTTTGATCATGTTTCTTTTATGGAGCTTTCTGAAAATTAAATCGAAAGCGGGGTCGGATACCATGGGTCGGAGACGAAGATGATACAGGAAAGGACCCGTAGCACGCACGTACGTACGAATTTTTGGTTCGTACGTACTTCGTGTACGCACCAACAATGCGCGTCGCCCACAAACACGTTAAAAGTTACCATATATTTTTTCTGGAATTTAAAAAAAAATATCGTAAATATAAGCAGAATTTTTTCCTAATAAACTACTGAGCAAAATTTAGTTAAATTAATAATTTGTCAAAAGTATCAAGTGAATTTAAATTTTTATTTCAATTCACAAACACAACATTCGACAGAACAGAAAAACAAAAACAAAATTTTCAAAAACATCACTTGAAATATTCAACCAGAAAAGGTTTCTCTTCTTTATTAATTATAGAGAAATAATAATATTATTACTGGATATTATTGTATTAATATTACTATTTCTATGTTGTTACTTCTGTAATGCCAGTGATGTTACACTCTAGCAACAACATTGTATCGTATTTATTGCTATCACTACTATAAATGATATTATGCTACAACTTTTGTTTTTATTATTATTATTACTATTAATTTTATTATTATTATTATTATTATTTTTGTTGGTATTGTCTTTACTTTTACTATTGATAATTCTGTTAATATTTTTAAATTTTTGCGGTAATTGAAGTTATCTTTGGAATGAATACTATAAGCCTTATAACTGTTGCTATTACCATTTTTATTATTATCATCATCATTATTATAGTTATTAATATTATTAGTACTTCATTACTATAATTATTATTATATTACGATCATTATATTTATGAACATCTTTTTCCTCTTCTTAATCTCATTATTATTATTATTATTATTATTATTGATACTGCCTTTATTACTATTATTATTAATTGAACCACCAATTAATATTTTTATTTATATTAGTTTTTATTGTCATTATTAGATACTATCATTAATAGAATTACCAGCTTTTCTGAAATACTTATGAAGGTTGACATAGTTTTGTTAGAATTAGTATTGTCGCAACTATATTCATTATTATTAATTTTATAAGATATTTGTATTTAATCAGCATTATTTTTATCACTCCTTTTGTTATGTGATATACATTATTTTAGTATTTACTGCTAACTCCTAAACTTTGGGGCTCAATGAAACCAATGTGCTTCCCCTTAGAAGTCCATTCCGAGAGACCTGTACAGTCACTTCATTACTATTATTATTAGTAGTATAGGACCTACTGAATATTGTAAAATTATAATATAAACTCACTGAATAAAGAACTTATGATTATTATAATTTTCAATGTCACTGTGCAATTATTATTATTATTTTCTTTAGTAAAATCAATAAATGTTTAATAAAAATAATGAATACAGTTGTCATTTTCTAATGAATATCACAAACTAAATAAATATATCCATTACTATTATTAAGAAATTTTTTTAAATAATTCTCAAAATCTCTTATATTATAAGAGATAGGATGCGAGATTTTCTCCCTGGCTCAATGCGTCTTACGGTTTTACCGTTCAACCTTTGCGTGATAAGGAAGAGAAAAATCAAAATAAAATAAAAAACTCGAAACACTTTCTAAACATAAATCATGTGAAGCTGAAGCTCTTAATGAAGAACATTTGGCGGGGAAAGAAAAATGGCGCGAAAAAAACTGAGCAAAGTTTCTGGATTAGAATTTATGACGTCACTCATGCCTTAAATTATTCCAACTTTCAAAGTTTTTTTTATTATTCTTTATTCCATTCTCTCTTCGATTTTCTTTTATTTCCAAAATTATTATTATTGTTGCTGTTGCAGAATCCCAGGAATAAACTTCAAGCGTGAGTTTATATATTTGTAAATGTAAAAAAATGTCCCCAGAATTTGAGACCGCACAGAAGAGTTCCTTTACTTTATTTTTAAAATTTATAAAAGGGTCTGTGATCCAAATAATAATAATAATAATTAAAATTTATGAAGAACCATGAAACAAATGCAAAAATTTACGGGTTGTTTTTTAAAACGCAAATTAAATTGAAGTCTTATTATAAAGTTTGAATATTTTCTATAACAAAATGAATCGCGTATATTTAGAAAGAGGACTTCCCTAATAATTTTTTTTTATTTCGCATATTATTTTTCTCCAAAAGTTAACATTTTCTATAAAACAAGTTTCTTTACCATCACATTGAAGAAAGAAAATCGTAAAGAATGTGGTTTTGCAAAATAGTTATATGACCATTCAAGTGAATTCCGTAAATATAATAATAATCTGATTAATATTACATTAAGCATAAATTTTAAGTTTGGTCAAAAGCAGAACATCCTTCAATGTTCCATGAAGCATAAACAAGACATCTAGTAGTAGCTGAGCCTCTCTCTTCACCCAAAGCAAGTACCTTTTGGTTAATATCAGGGAAAGTAAGTGAAAATAAAGCAATCGTAAATAATTATTTATTTTTCCTTAGTTACTTTTAAGACAAATGATGGTATACACCTATCAGAAGACAAATTAATACTCAGACCAAATCAAGATAATTAAAGTGTCTTACTTTCACAATAACCAATCCTCTCATATTTTAAGCTTAAATGTTGTGGAACTTGTGTGTAGTAAGCCTAAAATTTTTATTTAGAACACATCTTATTATCGAAGCTTCTATTTTGAAATATTAACTCAGAATTTGGCACTAAATTGCTATTCCAAACAAACGGTTTGAGATACAGAAAAATACTAAAAATTCATGATTTAGATATAACTCAATTACACCTTTTTTTTTGAAAATTTGATGTGGATGGGAAAAAAATTAAAAGGGTTATGTTCAAATTTATCTTATGCAAATTTTCCTATTTTTTACCCTTCTAAAAATCGAAGCTCACTTTTAGTAATCTAATAGGAACAGGGAATTGAAAAATTATAACATTTTAGATTTATTAGAAGCATAATTAATTAATAAAAGTAATGTAACATAGACATGTTCTAAAAATAGTCATTATCAGAAGTGAAAGTAGTCCAATCTCGAAGTTATTTCGGAAAATCGATAAAATAATTGGTAAAATAATTAAAAGGGTTTTATACAATTGGTTACATCTCAACGTGGTCCTAATTTAATGCATATTAACTATCTCTCATACTCATTATTTTTATTTTGCACAAGTTTATTGATAACTTGCAATATTCTTTGAGGTCCCTCTCTTCATTCTCGATAATAATATGATATTAATGTACTTTCAGTTATTTTTAATGAATTATTGAAGATGTTGAGATGTTTCTTAAACTGGAAAATGTTGAAGAATGTTCTTTTTCTCTCTCAAATAAAAGGCAGATCACTAATGATTATTATACTTTTTTAGGAAACACCACCAATATATTTTTAAACACTATACTTTTACCAATATATTTTTAATTAGGTTTCCAACGGATATTAAAAATTTCATTAATACATGGTTACTTCCGTTATATAATTGGAAAAAATCTATATAGATTAAATTAAACCACAAATTCAGCAAGGCTATTTAAAGAAAACCTTACGGTAAGTAATTTTTTTATTACCCAAATAAAGTTCTCATCAAATTTATTAAGAAAGTGGTTACTAATTGTTAAACAATTTCTCAATCTCAAGTTCGTCTGTGTATGATCAATCAGAGATTACTAAAGGGAGTAACTCCTGTAGAGACCGTAAAATGGTGTCGTAACAATTCCGCTCGTTTTACAATGAGTAGTAAATTGCAGTGTGGGCAAAGATGTTCCTCAACTAAACTCAATATCACCAACATTATAATAATAAAAATTATTGTTATCATTATTTCAGAAATATCTTTAAATTTATTATTTTTATCGAAATTAGTTTTGGAATGAAAAATAAAATTATTAATATTATTATTATAACCAGTATTTCTGAAAATTCTTATCATAGTTTTAGCTTTTGTTATTAGTATTAATTAATATTATTATTACTAACTTTATTTATTGTTATTATTAGCATTAACACTATTATTCTGTTTATTTGTATCAGACTAATATTTTACTTGTTATTAAATGAATTTAAAAGTTATCTATCAATTAAATTTTAGGACTTATTGGAAACTAATGTGTGTCCCCTTAGTCTCCTCTTTTCAGAGAACTCAACAAGTACCATTTTTATTAATTTAGTGGTATAAGACCTCTTGTAAGAGTGTAAACTTCTAAATGGAATTTTTTTTAAAATAAAATTTAAGAATTAGGTTGAATTATTATTATCATCATGAAGATTGTTGTGTGTTGTGATCTTAAAGGATATACGAGGGTTGTAAACCTTATTATTCCCAGACTTTTTAATTAATTAATTCAAAAATTTTTCAAATATTTTTCTAATTATCTTAATTGGGTTTTTGTTTGTATGCATATATATATATATATATATATAATATATATAATATATATATATATATATATATTATATATATATATATATATATATATATATATATATATATATATATATAATACATACTTTATTTAATCATAAAACATACTCAAAGTGAGCACTCTGCGTTAAAACACGAATCTATTCTCTTAATGAAACTGTCTTTCAAACTCCTAATGGTTTCAGGGGTGATCATTTGGCATGTAGTTGTTATTGCATCCCTTAAATCATCAAGGGTACGTGGACGATTTTTGGCCACAACTGATTTGAGATCACTCCAAAGGAAATAGTCAAGTGGGGTAAGAATAGGTGATCAAGGGGGCCACTCCACGGGCCCTCTCCTTCCAATCTATCTTTTCAGAAAAGTCTGGTCGAAGTGATCACGTACGCATGTTGCAAAATTTGCAGGAACTCCAAAAAGACGTTCTGTCGTCGACGTATGGGAACATCCGCAAGGTAGTCTGACAAGAAGGTTTGCAGTAATTCTAAATAGATGTCAGCAGTGGCATTATCATTGAAGAAGCATGGGCCAATGATTTCCTCTTCCCAGGTTCCAGCTCACATCATGATCCTCGGGTTGTGCTGGTAGTGTCCCTCCTCATTTTAACATTTATTGTTATCTGACCAATAGCGCATATTGTGCCGGTTCACTTGACCATTTAAATAAAAAATGTCTTCATCACAGAAAAATATTGACGAATATTGCGCGCATCCATTCACCAAATTCAATGTGCCTGTCTGTGTTATCACCATGTTAAAGCTTGCACAAAATGTACATTGTACGGATGAAATTTTTATGTCATGAGAATACGCTGCACTGACGATTTGCTTATGCTTACAACCTGGCTTATTCTTCTTACTGATTTTACAGGACTATCCACAACTTTCGCTAAATCCATAGTGGATGCTTCTTCATCAGTTGAACTCTTTGGTCGCTCACATCTCGGACGGTCAGCAACTGAGCCAGTTTCTTGGAAGCGTTTCATTAAACGGCAGACAGTGATATGGCTCAATGGTTGTCTCTCAGGGTGGTTGCGGTTGAATTCATCAGCTACTGAGCGATATTAAACCTATTCTCTACCAAACGGGAAAACAAATTGAACTCTTTCTTCTACGCTTAGTTTCTCATCAATAATGCAATCTGAAAACAGAAAATGAATTGCTTCAATATATTTTTCCGAAAACCTGTATGGTGCGCGCCATCTGGGACACCCATATATATATATATATATATATATATATATATATATATATATATATATATATATATTATATATATATATATATATATTATATATATTATATATATAATATATATATATATATATATATATATATATATATATATATATATATATATATATATATATATATATATATATATATATATATATATATAAGGCCTTTTAAATGGAAAATATAAAACGCATTGGTAGACATCTGTCTGATCTTCGTTTATTCTTCTTCCATTAGCGACTCATGCGACTGCGTCAGTTATGCGGAAGGTCATTTTCCACTAAAAACAAAATTCTCCACTCAATTATGCCTCATTTGTATATACATTTGTAATTGAATATATTCTCATGTAATGCAATCTAGGCCTGTCATTAGACCTTAACACACTCACAGATGTACGCACACACACATATTTCTTCATGCAATTGTGAGCTCCTTTTTATGCCATTCTCAACGTTGTAAGTGCTTTTTATTCTTTCAAAGAAGAAATGTGTTTAAGCCGCGCTCTCAATGTAACAATATAAATTAATAAATAAACAAAATAAAATGAAAAAATAAACATAAAAATCAAACAACCTTCAAATTGGTTTACCGAATTTCCAACTTTACAAAAAGAATCGAAAAGTAGTGTTAGTTTTCTCTACATCTTTTCTCTTTTCTCATATATATATATATATATATATATATATATATATATATATATATATATATATATATATATATATATATATATATATATATTACTGCCACTCAAAGGCAAGA
>SEYY01018778.1:180000-190000 GCA_009176605.1 Armadillidium nasatum | reverse complement strand
ATTTTATTTTATTTTTTTTCATTTTCAGGATTTTTGAAATCAATCAATTTTTGTGCATTTAAAATTTCATTTTTTCTCTAGTAAGATTTTCCCATGTACACATTTTTGAACATTTAAAATCAAAGAATCACTTTTAAATTAGATAAAGTTAAAACCAAATAATTTTTCACCATTAAGATTAAATCACGCACAATTTATTTAGTATTTACTGTAAATAAAGTCCTTATTGAAATCCAATTTTTTTCATTATTTAATATCAAGTAAATATTTGAAGGATCAAGTTCAAAAATTACTTTTTCCCAATTAGCAAAGCAAGAACGTTTTCACAATTTGAAATCAAGTCTTTCTTCATAATTCAAATTAAATACTTTTTAACATTTAGAATAAAGTCATTTTTCAGCTTTAGATTTGCTCATATTTTCCGTTTTATTTGAGCAATTGCGCTCAAATTTATAAAAATAACTTTCATATTTTCCGAATTTTTATTTGAGCAATTGCGCATAAATTTATAAAAATAACAATGAAAAGTATATATATATATATATATATATATATATATATATATATATATATATATATATATATATATATATATATATATATATATATATATATATATATATATATATATATATATATAAAGAATAAAACATTATTTCTAAAAAAAAAATTTAAATTAAAAGAAAAAAAAAAAAAAAAAAAAAAAAAAAAAAAAAAAAAAAAAAAAAAAAAAAAAAAAAAAAAAAAAAAAAAAAAAAAAAAAAAAATATATATATATATATATATATATATATATATATATATATATATATATATATATATATATATATATATATATATATATATATATATATATATATATATATATATATAAGAGAGAGAGCGAGTTTGATTTAGTGCAATAAGCGATATAAGTTAAGGATTGAGAGTGTAATGTATTTGAAGGGAATTTGTTCCTTTTTCTCGTTTAGAGGGAGAAAGAACATCTGTGAAGAAATATTGCACTCCGCAATCAATATATATATTCCTTTTCCTTTATTTCTATTGTTATACTTTACAATTTTATTGGACTTTTTTATCCGACTTTTATTAAAGGTTTCTTTTTTTTATTCTTTTTTTTCTTTATTCTTTTTTTTTTCTTTTTTGTCCACATCCTTTCTCATGATTTTTTTTGTTGCTCAAAATGAAATTATCATGAAAATTTAATTTTTCCCTTACTTAGTATATATATATATATATATATATATATATATATATATATATATATATATATATATATATATATATATATATATATATATATATATATATATATATATATATATATATATATATATATATATATATATATATATATATATTGACCTTTCTGACTTCAAAGAGGCCAGAAATTTTCAATGAAATTTAGCATATTAATAGAACTGTAAACGCTGAATCCAAAAAATAAAAAATTTTTGATGGATAAATGAGTATAAAATGAAAAAAATCGAAATAATTGGGTCGTCTTTCTGTCGTTTTCTATAGACAGACACTATTATACTTTCTTTCATGAAATTGCACTGCTGAAACCTGGAGGGAAGAAGTTCAACCTTGTTTTTTTAGTAACTTCAAATTACGAAATAAATTATTCTGTTCATTTTGCGAAGTTTTGTGTAGCTTTCTGGTTGAGGTTTGTTCTGACGTGAAATTAGAATCTTGCTGTAAAGACTCATGATGTTATTAGCAACCTACCTCCATGTCTTCATTGGGTTATAGGAAGTAATGTTTCGGCGGGGATCGTATAGCTGATGATATATTTAATCAGATGATGGTCCACTTTTTCCTTCTTAACATTCCACATTGAAGAGTCTGCATCATGCAGAAATAGGAATCATTTAGTTGTTTGGAAGGTTCTCGCCATACCATGGGAAAGACGCTCAGCATAATTTATTATTTAACCAACTAAGGAGATGAAATTACAACAAATGTATTTTTGTAGGAGAGTTGAAAATGACCAACTAAATCGCTAATATGACCTAATAGCGAAAATGTTGTAAAGAAACAGAGGAAGGTTGGAACATCGGTAGCGTAAAGACCTCAGAGAGTGAGAATATGGATACTGTATAGAGAACATCGATAGTGCATAGACTTAAGAATTAGAATATGGATATCGTGGAGATTTAAGTTTTTTTGGGGGGGACTTTTTGAAGTTAGAGCAAAGATGGTAAAATTTGAACTTCGATATTACAAGAAATGGGAAATCTAAGTGTAAAGTGGTAAAAGTTAGTATTTAAAGTTTATGAATTTAAGTGAATTAATACTAATCGTCGTTCCAGTGAGGGAAGTAGTGTTTTGAGGAGAGAAATTGACTGCGGCATCAGCGTGCGTGTACTGTTCTGGGTGTTGGCGGGACTCTCTGGACGGCTCTGCCTTTCTCTAAAGAAACTGATGAATGTGCAAGATATACAGGACAGAAGATGCGGATTTTTCTATATTTATAGTGTAATTAGTTTTGAAGTTGTGTAAATTGTTAAAGATTAGAAGCAAAATGATATTAAAATGAGTTTTTTAAATGTTTTCTTAGCCTTAGTAGTGTTTGGACTCGCACGAAAGAGCCCTAGTTGCCGGGGTCATGTAACCTTGGCTCGGTAACACATTTTTTACAAAAAAAAAAAAAAAAAAATGGGCAAAAGGGGTGCCCTGCTTTCGCACGAATTTTCTGTGGACGTAAGAAACCCCAGGCTAGCTCGTTGTGGTGCCTCCTTTCCAGCCACCTCTGTTCTGTGGAACTCTTTACCATAATCTATTTTTCCTCCTGCATTTAATCTTCCACTTTTCAAGGCTTCCGTCTGTGCCCACCTGAGGGATGTGTGTTTTCTTCCTCTATGTTTGCCCCCTCCTTGAAAAGGGCTCTGCCCGTGAGTAGTAGCGATCTGTAAAAAAAATGTATTTTTTTTGTCCAGTGTAAAATATTTTGTGCTTCGAAGATTGATTTTGTGAAATTACGTTAGTCAGAAATTCATTTACCCTTCCCTTTATTATTTTAAAGATGTGACTTCTTGTTTACTGATAGAGTGTAGATATCAAGTTTCATCATAGATAAGCTTTTGAAATGTGATTAAGGGACCGTAATAATATGCGAATTATCATTATATGCATAGTTACAAAAGGTTACGACAAGTACTCGCTTTCACAACTCCATATATGCAGAGTAGTGAGGATAGACAAGACTGTAGTTGTTTTTAAAGATGTTTTTGGGTGCAAAGTCTCTTATCTCTAAGGAAAGCAGAATTTTGACAAGATAGCTTTTCAACAATATTATTGATGCGTTCTTTTAATTTAAATGTGAGTTTATTATCAAGTATTATAATTTTGAAGACGAAGTAATAATAATAATAATAATGTTCAGAAAGTGCATTGAAGTATATACAGATGATGATAATGAAAAAATCAATTCATATTATTGTGAATTACATTTTGGTGAAGCCTAATTTCAACTTAGCACGCACCTTTATTAATCACGATAATTCTAATATATATATATATATATATATATATATATATATATATATATATATATATATATATATATATATATATATATATATATATATATATATATATATATATATATATATATATATATATATATATATATATATTGAAGTCTACGGAAAATGAATGCGAGTCTGTGGATATTTAACTTATTATTTTATAGGACACACTAAAGATATGAAAAAGTGTTAAACCAAATAAAGGAACTCATAATAAGTGTGAAAGAGAGTTTGAAAATATTTTGAAGTTCATTTACGAAAATGAATAACACCAAGTTAAAAGAACAACCCTCAGATCCAGAGGAAAAAAATCAGCTGATTTGTCGAAACAGACGAAGTGAATTATTTTCTTCGCATAAAAATGGGAAGGAGGAAATATTGAGGATAAAATAAAGCTTTAAATGGTTGATTTCCATTCAAATAATGAAATAATACCAAATATCATTAATGCTGTCAAATGGTAAAAAATATATGATGAAAAATAATTTTTTCAGCACTGAGAGTTCTAGTGTTACGTTTATTTAGTTTCCGAATCAGAATATCTTGTATGAGGAAAAGAGAAATTGATTTAAGTTCTAAAATGAGGATAATTTTGTGTTTTAAAATACAACTTTCCTCCAAAAAAGTTCAAATATTAATTGAACTATTTTAACGTTATCCTTAAATGATTGTAGAACAGTAATAACTGTTTTGCAGGTCGAAAAATGAATTATATCTTTGTCTGCATACTCAAAATGCGATAAAAGCTTCTTGCGCTTTTTTCCTTTCAGACATTTCTGCTCTTTTAGATCTTAATAATCACAGAATCTTTATTCACGACGATATTTCAAATTTTTTGTATTTCAAATTTTTTTTAACTTATATTAGATAACATGTTTAAATCATCTTCAAAAAGGATATAGATCAATAAGATCCGCATCTCTAATATATATATATATATATATATATATATATATATATATATATATATATATATATATATATATATATATATATATATATATATATTATATATATATATATATATGTGTGTGTGAGATGAGTATGTGTATTTCTACGAGGTTTCAAACTAATCGCAGCTATTATAAAAGAAAAAAAAAAAAGGGAATTGGGTAAATAAATTGTGAATGAAAAAGAAAAAAATTTATTTATGAAGGGGTTTAGAGGGAGAATGAGAGGGAGGGGGAAAGGAAGATTATAAAAAAGATTTCTTTTAATCCATTAACTAATTTTCAATTGAATTTATTCTTAATTGAAAGTTTTATTTTTTATTCTTTGTTAAAACCTCACAACGAAGCAAAACTTTGCCACCAACTTTTCTTTTTATACAAAATGCAAAAGCTTATATATATATATATATATATATATATATATATATATATATATATATATATATATATATATATATATATATATATATATATATATATATATATATATATATATATATATATATATATATATCAAGATCTTGCTTGTCGGCACACTGGTGATAAATGGTGGTCGTTGAATTTTCATTTTGAAGGAGAGTTTTGTCCCTGAAAGTGGGAATAGCATCTTCCATCTAATTTTTTTTCTCTTAAGAATTCTCTAGATTAAAGAGAATTGTTTCTCAGAGCATTGGTTTCCATTGTAAACTCTGGAAATGTTACAAGTAAGGAAATTAAAGGATTCGGTTGTTTCCCTGAAAGGCGTGCCGCACAAGTCGTTCTCAATGGAGGATGTATGCGACTGGAGAGTTCAGAAAAACAGTGAGCTATGATGGCGACTATAAAAAAATGACGCAGCATTTCGAAGGATAGAAAGAGACTGGAGAAAATTAATGAGAGCGAAATAGTTGAAAAGATGATAAGGTTAACATTCCACCTTTTCAAATGAAACAATCTTTAGATGTGTGATAAGTACTCTGAAGAGAGGCGAACAACACTCACGTAAAGAGCAAGCAACTGGGATGGCGTGAAAGAATTTTGAAGGCGTCTTAAAACACTCAACCTTTTATAAGCTTGTTTATAAAGAGAAGTAACGTTGTCTTTCTAAAAAAGGTCATGAGAAAAATAACACGAAAAATATTAAGAACAGACGAAAGGTTGAGTTGTATATTTGAAAAGATATCATAGCTGTGAGGAAGGTTGTGTTGGGTATAAAGTTGGAGAACTGAGATTTGAGACATTAAAAATAACCATGTTTTCTTTGTTCCGATTAGAAATTCGGAAAAGATTAGATGTCAGATGCTCCATGGTTACCCTCCTAGCGTCAGTTATCTGCTATTGTTGGAACGCCTTTCAAAATGGTAGGAGGGAGTGATGAAAGGAGGAGTTGTCGGCAAAGGAGTGAAAAAAGGGATGAAGTAACAGGGAAAACGTTATTAACGAGAAGTAGAGAAAACGTTGGGGTTACGACAGATGCCTATGAGGAGCACCACAATTAATCAGTTTAAAAGTTGAACGTTTGCTCTCTATATAAACTGCTATGCAGAACGATACTAAAATAAATTCAAGAGAAGGTCACAGGTAGGAGAATAGAGAACGAAAGAAGAAAGTTTAGAAATCAAAGCTTTGCGCTATATATATATATATATATATATATATATATATATATATATATATATATATATATATATATATATATATATATATATATATATATATATATATATATATATATATATATATATATATATAATTTTTTAAGTCTGCTCTACTGGGAATCGAACCATCGACCTCTTGGATGGTAAGCAAGAGCCTTACTAACCGAGCAAAGACAGTACAAAACAAAAGAGGAGCCGCGTCGGGAAATCTCAAGAAATACTTATCAAGCAGACTCCCGAACGGGTCCCTCCCGACTGCACTCTGACACGGGGTAACGAGGGTAAGGTTCTATCCCTCATTCGTAGACCAATATAATATATATATATATCAAATCGATTACCAGTATAGCAGACTTGAAAATTCAAAATAATTTGATCCACGAGCATTTAGTGGATTTTAATTAAAAACATTTGATATAATATAATATATATATATATATATATATATATATATATATATATATATATATATTATATATATATATATATATATATATATATATATATATATATATATATATATATATGCGTGTGTGTGTGTGTAAGTTTTTATGAATGCAGCGGAATGCAGATAATTAAAAAATCTTTTTCCGAAACAAAAGCTTATACGCGATTTTTTTCCGTTAGAAAGAGAGAGAGAGAAAGTAATTTTAAAAATGATTTATTTTAAGCAAAAGTTTTCATTTCATTATAAATTCAAACGTTCATTCAACTTCCAAAGTATTTTCACTACATTCTTTTCTTTCAGAGTTGAGCAACTGCTCTGTGCTACGTTCAACGATAATTTTCATTAACCTCTATAATAATGGTTTGAACGCTAATTACTTTAACTATATTTGAAATATATGTTCTTTTGCATTTTTTGCTAAAAAATTTTATGTTAAATATAGTATTAACTCTTGCCAAGAATCAGAATAAAATTATAGTCTAGATAAATAACTGTTCATCTGAAATAGTTCCATTCATTATCGCAAAGTAACGACAATTTATATCTTAATGTAAAGTAAGGTACACAATTGTAATTGAAAAATAATGATTATTTCAAAAAATTTAAAATAGCTTTTAAAATTTATAATAAGAGTGATGCAACAGTTCAATGTTCAGAAAGGGATTTAAGAGAGGGTTAGTGACATTAGAATAGTCGACAAGTCAAAAAATACTAGACTCCACTTTATCAAAAAGAACAGTGTGTTACGTATTCTCCATACAAGGGAGAACCACGCTCATATACTAAATCAGCAATTGGGGCGGTGAAAAGAAGTACAGAAAACTCCTCGGAACACCAAACTTTTAGAAACTTGTAAGAAAGAGAGATAACGTTATCCTTACGAGAAAGATCGCAAAAAGGAAACTCCAAGAATGTTAAGAACTAAAGAAGGTTTGAGATGTATGTTTTGGAAAAAGATAAAGTTGTGTGGAAGATTATGACGAATAGACAGATGTAGGAAGTTTTATTTTTATTATTATTATTTTTTTTTTTTTTTTTTTTTTGAGGCATTCAAAAGAACTATGTTATTTGCTCAAACTAGGGATTTGAGAAAAATTTAAGGTCACTTGCTCCAAGTCTACCTTTCCAGCACCAAGTATTTGCTGTTGATTGGGAAAATGGAAAGAATAATAAAAGGTGGAATCATCTGCACAAGAGTGGATAGTAACAGATTAAAGATCTTTCATTAAATGTAGAAAAAGAATTGATAATAAAACAGTATCCTGAGGAACATCATTATTGATGTATTTACAACAGCAGATTTAGAACCACTGAAAAGGAAGTCAGAGAGAAGGCTTCGGAGAGAAAGCTAGATACCAAAATAGTTAAGTTTTGAGATCAAAGCTTCTGTGCAAGGTTTTATCGTAAGTCTTTGAAATGTCTTGTGCCAAAGGAAAATATTCACTAAAATGTCGAAAAGCAGAGGATCAAGAGTCAGAGAGAAAGGAAAGAACATTACCATTAGAGCGATAACAAAGCCATACTATCAATCTTAGATAAGATTAGAAGAACTGAAATGTTTCCAAATCTTCCTGTTGAGTTTAAATTCGAAAATTTAAGAAAACAGAGGCTAAAGCTGTAGGACAATAGTTGAAGAGTTGAGAAGAATCTCTCTTTGGCATTGGCTAAATGAATGCAAGATTACAGAAGGGAGGAAAACTTATATTGACAGGTAGAGGCGAAAAAGTTTACCAAGGTAGGGAACAAACTCAGAAGCACAAGTTTTGAGACGCACAAGAAGGATATCATAAGGACAGTAAGTCTTCTTAGGAATAACTCAGACAAAGCAGGAGTAATATTCTCAAAAGAAATTATTACTTAAGTCATAAATGAGTTTATTACTTAAGCCATAAATGAGTTGGAAGGAAGTGAAGTAGGAGGAGTAGTTCGCAATCATCTTGAATGAATTAGAGACAAAAGTTTGAGTGAAGAGTTCAGTTTTAATAAAAGGTAAGACAGGCAGTGCTGCCGTCAGAGGAAACAAGAGGTATAAAAGAGTTGACTTTTTATGCAAAATGACAAAAGGGAGCAGATGATAGAGGAACTAGAATGATTGTTACATTTTCTAGGAATAAAAATGTTTTTAGAGTCAAGTTCCTAGAATTTGAAGATGACGGTAAATCTTGAAAGAAATTATATTCGTTTCAATGCCAGAGAGAATCATCTCAGTTATGTGATCTGCACAATCCGAGTTACTCCTCCCACGGAAACAGTAATCATTCCATGGGAAATCAAAGAAGTACGACTAATTAGCAGAACCGAGGTCCAAAAAAAGTCACCTTGCGGGACCAGTTCCTGCTATATATATATATATATATATATATATATATATATATATATATATATACTATATATATATATATATATATATATATATATATATATATATATATATATATATATATATATATATATATATATATATATATATATATATATATATATATATATATATATATATATATATATATATATATATATATATATATAATATATATATATATATAATATATATATATATATATATATATATATAATATATATATATAATATATCATATATATATATATAGTTCTCGTGATCCAGCTGGTGAACTCGCCTATCAAAGACAACCTTGAGCAGTTGGTGCATCTCCCTACCCGTATCCCTGACCGTCTTGGTGATGAACCCAACATACTAGATCTTTTCCTAATTTCTTATCCTTCTCCTTATACTGTTAAACTCTTTCCTCCTCTGGGTTCATCCGATCACCTTCTTATCTCTGTATCTTGTCCTGTCTCTTCAAGTCTTCCGCAAGAACGGCCCCGCCTTCGGCGAGGAGACGTTTCTGGCATTTCGGTGCCACTAACTGGTCTGACTTGCGGTCGTACTTTTCTTGATTTTCCATGGAATGATTACTGTTTCCGTGGGAGGGGTCCCTCGGAGTGTGCAGAGCGCATAACTGAGGTGATTCTCTCTGGCATGGAGGCGTACATTCCATATTCTTTCCCTTCTACTAAACCTAACAAACCTTGGTTTAACTCTGCTTGTTCTCGTGCTATTCGCCACAGGAATGCTGCTTCAGGGATTACCGTTGTTTTCAAACTTCAGTAGCTCACGCAACTTATATTTCATCCCGGAATCGTTCAAAATCAATTCTTCGAGATACCAAAAACTCTTTTCTCCGCCAAAAATGCAATAATCTTTCTGGCTCCTCTTCCTCTCGCCCTTTCTGGCATTTTGCAAAAAATGTCAACTCTAACTTTGCTTCTTCCTCTTTCCCTCCTTCTAGTATCTTCTGACGGTTTCAACTGCCGTTTTGCCTTCCTCTAAAGCTGAACTCTTTGCTCAAACTTTTGCCTTTAATTTCAACCTTAGACGATTCCGGAGCTGTTCCTACTCCTTTAACCCCCT
>SEYY01018778.1:165000-175000 GCA_009176605.1 Armadillidium nasatum | reverse complement strand
ACATTAGTAAAAAAACTCGAGAAATATATGTACTACATCCTTAACAAAATCCATTCTACTATATATATAGTACGAAAAATATATTTTGCACATATTCACCTCCACATAGTTTACTGCCTCTCCTTATATGGAATAACACCCAAAACAAAACACACATCAAATCATAACAATGCAAAAACAAATTATAAGGCTCTTTAATGACAGCAGATATTTTTATAGTCATATACCACCTTTATTCAAAATACTTAACATATTGCTATTTGGTTATCTTTTAAATCTCTCTCCCCTAAAGGAAATATCTAAGTAATAAAAAAATAATATGTGAATTCCTAAATACAAACGTCTAAATAATCAAACTGAACGAGGAATAATCCTACGAAATAACACCAACCTAATAACTCCATTCTACAGACATACTGAAGAACAACAAGCAATAAGTTACACCTCCGTCATACTGTATAATAACCTACCGTATCATATAAAAAATGAAAGATCAGTAAAATCATATGCACACAAAATTTTTAAAATGTGCATAAATTCATACTGAACTATTATTATTATTATTTATTATTATTATTATTATTATTATTATTATTATATTTTTTTTTTTTTATTTTTTTTTTTTTTTTTTTTTTTTTTTTTTTTTTTTTTTTTTTTTTTTTTTTTTTTATTTTTATTATTAATTTTTATTATTAATATTATTATTATGATAAATATTGTTATGGTTGTTGAAATTGTTATTATTAACATCAATAATCTTAGTGGTGTGATGTAGTACTATTTTACTATTATTCTTATTTAAGTATTTTCATTGCTTATGTAATTATTATCATAACTATAAATATGCATCATCAGAGTAATAACGATAGTAGTTATTATTATTATTTTTATTATTAATGTTATTATTATTATCATCATCATCATCATTGTTATTAGTAAAAATATTAATATTGTTATTAATAATATTAGTACTATTGTAGTAAATGATATCATAAAGTTTCTGTTATTGTTACTATCATTATAAACACTATCATTAATATTACTAGAGTTTTGTTGCTTTAGTAATAACATTGTATTTATTAAATGAAGTAAAATATTATGTGTGTTTTAAACATTGGGACTGAAAGGAAACCAGAATGTTTTCTTCTGGCATCCCCTTTTCAGAGAACAGGACAGTCACAATATTATTATTGTTGAATTTAGTAGTATAGGACCTACTGCAAATTTGAAAACTTGTAATTGTACAATCTCTGAATAAAGTTTGAATAATTGTTATTATTTTTCTGGAAAGATTTCGAAAATCTCCTCCTCCAGAAGTTCTCCATAAGATCTCTAAGGGGATTGGTTTCGGGCTTTAAATTTAATAATTAAATGACAGATTATTTAATAGAAATCAATTTTTGAAGTAAAAATTTCATTTTCGTTGAAAGTGAAAACATAATAAATAAATAAATGAAAACATAATAAATAAATATAAAATCAAAACAGAATAGTAAATAAAACTCTTCTTTTACAGTAGCAAATGCTTGAAGGACAAAAGTTGCTTTTATATTTCTCTTAAATAAAAAAGAAGCGGTGAATAAAAGTCTTCTTTTATCTTTTTATCTTCTGTAATGTTTCGAGAGTTCATCCGTGGCATGGGACGTAAAACAGCATTACAACTGCCATCCGCAACTCCCGTAAACGATGTGCAATGGAGAATATGTACGCATTTAAAAGTTATCCTCTATATCTTTTCATTTTCTGTTTAGGAGATTTCTTTCCTTTTTTAATATAAATAGCTGTCCAGAGACAATGAATGGTTGCGAGAGATTTATCTGAAGGAACGAATTCGCATTTCGTTCTAAATCTCTCTAATAAAAAGGTAAGACTATAACAACTTCCTCAGACTAAGAAACCGATCCTCTTCGCCAAGCTTTACTGCTTCTCCTTATCACAAATAAGAGAGTTGAAAGCAATAAAGGCTAAATGAATGTTTATTCTCAGCTTTGTTCCAATTTTAAACATTAATTAAGGCTTAGTAACTACATGTCAAAACGGCAGATACTTTAGTTTTTTTTTAATTCTACTTTATATACAAGTCGGTCAAATTTATTTCTCATGGTATATATATATATATATATATATATATATATATATATATATATATATATATATATATATATATATATATATATATATATATATATATATATATATATATATATATATATATATATATATATAATACTAAAAATAGCTAATAGAGGAAAATAAAGTAATTGCTTGATTCCCTCGGATTAATTTTAAATAAAAATATGAGACATTGATCCAAAATTTTACTCCAAAATTAGTTTTTAAGATTAGTTCAAAATTTCAAACTTTGGACTTCAAAATTGACTTGAAAAATAGGGAAAAATTATTTATTGTCAATATTTAACTTTAAAGAAAATGTTGCAAGTAAAATTGTGGCCATTTTGGTTAATGTTTTTGTTAAAAGTTTGCCTCGTCATTCATTGATTTCTTTGCTCTCATCAAAGCTTCTATTTTGTGTGTCTCTTTTATTAATTATTTTATTTTCATAGCATAGATACAGTAATTAGGATTTGATACAATATTAGAGATAACAAAAAGGTGAAAAAGATCCTCTGTAAAAGGGGATGATTTTTACCACAATGAGAGAAATAAATTCTTTTCACCTAAAGAATAACTTCTAGTCGCACTCATTTCTTATTATATATATATATATATATATATATATATATATATATATATATATATATATATATATATATATATATATATATATATATATATATAGAAAAGAATGTGGATAAGAGAGTAAAAGGAAGGAAGAAGAAGAGAGATGAGAAAGTGAATTTGAAATAAAGAATGAAAATAAAGTTTGAAGAAAACTTCAAATTTGAAAAACTTCAAAAAACTTTTACCAAACTCTTCAAGTACTTTTAGATCAACTGTTTAAAATCTTAACGAGAAAAATTATATATATATATATATATATATATATATATATATATATATATATATATATATATATATATATATATATATATATATATATATATATATATATATATATATATATATATATAATATATAAGAGAAATAAAAAATAAAAGTCCAAAGAAATAAAACATTTAATAAAAGTTTGAAAAAGTCTTACGAGAAAAAAATTTTTCCTCATTGGGCGTCAATGACGAAAAATGTTTTATCAAACGACTTACACGCTTTTATTTAAAATGTTTTATTTCTTTTAAAATATACACGGTTATATTATATATATATATATATATATATATATATATTATATATATATATATATATATATATATATATATATATATATATATATATATATATATATATATATATATATATATATATATATATATAACTTGGAAGAACGTAGAGTGGAGGGGGGGGAGTATGATTCCCCCTTTATGTCATAGATGCATATAAATCAAGACCTAAAAGCAGTTATTAAAATAATAAAATTCTTATTAAAATAATTTTCATCTAATAATTGTTTTTCTAAGTTTTTTCTTAAAAATTATTAGAGGATTGGAAAATGTTTTTAGGCAAGAATGACTTGTTCTAGTCATATATAATAGAATAATCAGTTTTATGTAAGCTACACTCTTGTACACATATTCATAATTTTTTAAATGTTTAACTTTTTACAAACAAACTCTATGTAACATAATGATTAAGTAAAGCAATAAAAATTGTAAAACTTATAATGGTATAAAAGAGAGCTAAAAATACAATATAATAAACATGTGTCAAACAAGAACTCCATCTGATTCCAATCTGTGAATCAATACATAATAAGATTTTGCAATTCTTTCAGTGAAATAAAATCTCACATCACAGATTAATCCAAAGAAAATTCAAATTTCTGTTTAAGTAAAGCTTCTACCCACTAGAAGTATAGGCGGATTTAGGGGGTGGACTGGGGACTTAGACCCCCTAAACCAAGGGTCAAGCCCCCTCCCCCCAATAAATGTGAGAGTCGAGTGCAAAATTTCTCTCATTATTAAGTTCTGAAATTAATAGCAATATATCTGTCGATCCTTCAATAAGCTTACCTATTCTTCAATTGTGTCATATATATATATATATATATATATATATATATATATATATATATATATATATATATATATATATATATATATATATATATATATATATATATATATATATATATATATATATATTTCAGTTCGTATTGCTGTATTTAAGCTTGTATAAAATGAAAAAAGTTTCAGACATTGAGTAAAGGTAAATCTCCCAATGCAGCCAACACCGGTAGTAGTAATAAAATGGATTCAGACAAGTTTCAGCTCAGTATATCACATCTGAAGATGTTAATGTTACGGAACCTGCAGTTAATTAATCCCCTTGGTGCCTCATATTCATAGAAGGTACTCGTACTCACAATAAATTAAGATCTTCATTACCTGTTTCAGAACTCGTGCATAGAGCACCATTCACTGATTTAGGTGATCTCACAACAGGACCTTGTCAATCTAAACTCTCAGTTTTCCTTCTCAACCTTTTCCAGTCTCAATAGCGGTCCTTCTCAAAAAAAATATTTTAAAATCTTCAGTTGGCTTGAGTATAGTGTGGAAAAAGATGCCGTATTTTGTGTTTCGTGTCGGTTCTTTCCCACTGGAGAACAAGAGCGAAGTTTTACAAAAGCTGGATTTAGCAACTGGAAAAAGATAAAATAAAAATATGAAAAACATCAGTGTTCCACCACTCATTTAAAAAGAGTTCATTTCAACTGTCTGGGTGAAAATCTACGAAACGACAGGGAGAAGTCGTTGCAGAATTGGTTTCTGTATCTAACGAGGAAAAAAAAAAATGAATAATATTTCAAAATGATAACAAACATTGTGTTATGTCTTGGACGGCAAGGAATCCCTCTTAAGGATCATTCGGAAAACAAAGGAAACTCTTGAAATCTGTGACGTGTTTGCCAATTATAACAGTAACTTTAGTTCCCTGTACAATCGTTACTTTAACTTTTTTTTACAGTTCACCACTACTCACGGGCAGAACCCTTTTCAAGGAGGGGACGTATACAATTAAAAGGGAGAAAGAAAACAACCAGACCCGAACCTAGCGCACATCTCTCAGTGATGTTTTACTTCTCAGTAATCGGAAGTTCGCTTTTTTTCTTGGCTATCATAATGACAAAAATATCTGTCTTTTTACAAGAAAGAAAAACAACTTCTATAAATTTGTCTGCCCTCTTTTCATTTGCTCTGACAGATCCCTCTGACTCTAATACTCGTTTTACTGAAATGACCAATCTCTTCCACTCCTTTTATTTTTATGCCTATTCAACCCTGGACGACTCTCGGATTTCTTTTCAACTTATTATTCTTTCAGGTGAACTTTGTCTTTTTCAGAGATTTCGTACGATTGTGAGCTTGAGATTTGACATTCATAAATATTAGGAAGGCAAACGACTAGTGTAGCAGTCATTCCTTACGTGTATTGAGAGGGTGTGATTCTGATTTAGCAACTATTCTTGTTTAATTTTACCCTTAGTGCCCTAAAACTTTCAATTAGTGTTGGAAATGATCAATTGTTCTAAACCCGTTAACCGTCGTCCTATAGCATTCATTGGCATTCCCCAAGAGTCTTTGGTTATTTTTATTTTTTTTGACTCTCACTTCTTCAATCATCTGGAGCCTGCAATATCAATCCCTTTTTTAATATTATCAGTATGGTTCTTGATGCTCATTGTCAGATATTGAAATACTTTTATATTTTACCAATTTTTTTGTCTTTTCTTGTTTGAGAGACTATGATGAATCTTGATGTGTGACGCTTATCGTATCCAGGGTCTTTGAAAAGCGAGATGGAATCTGTAAAAAGAATTCTATTTCTTCATTAATGAAAGAGATAGTTACCCCTCGATAAAAATTTCTGCTCACTGTGTATCATAGGATAAGGAATTTCTGTGTTCTCGTAAAAATGTGATAGATATAGATCTTATAGGATATTAATATATATATATATATATATATATATTATATATATATATATATATATATATATATATATATATATATATATATATAATATATATATATATATATATATATATATATTATATATATATTGTCCGTGGGTGTGTATATTTATTCCAGTTTTATTTGTTCTCTTGATAATAACATATCTTTATTAGAAAGAGAGAGAGAGAGCATTCAATGAATTTTTAGTTTTATCTTCACACCCTTTCAAAACGTATTGCAATTTTTTCCTTTTCAGTATCGAAGCATTTTGAACAGTCCGAAATGTAAAAAAAAATTGTCTTTGCACTTCGTTCACGTTTCTCCCTTTTTCTCCTGCCAAGAAAATATATGGTAGTGACACATATGGATATTTCTTTCCAACTTTTTTGCTTCTCTTCTTCGTTATCGATTTGGACGTATTGTTTAGGCATAAGAAATTTTCTGAGGGGAAATGTTTATTAGTTTTAACCAAAGGAAAGACCGGACTCGCCACCAATATTTACCATTTAGAGGTAAGGAAAAAATTCACAGAAGAAAATTTCCTATTATATTTTATGCTCCAATATTTTTTCATTTTTCCTTTCAAAATATCAAAAACAATGTCAAAATCTGATAATTAATGGTGCCAAGTTTTTCTGTATTTTTTATTTTTATAAACTTTTATTTTTTTTTTTTTTAATCAAAATTTTTATTCCTAGTATCAATTTATCTTTTGTATTTTCGGCGATTTTTCTCCATTAAATAGAAATTCTTTTAACTAAATTTAGCTCTTACTAAAAATGAAAAGCTAAAGTAATCCGATTCAGATAAACACCATTTTATTTCCTTATCCGAGATATTCATTTTTTCATCCATTTATTTTTTTATTTATTTTTTTTCACGTCTGAATAGGCCAAAGAGAGAGACCGTTTCCAAACTCAAGCAAAATTATTAATTTGCAGTGTTGTAGAACTCCTGAATAATAATGCCATGAAGATAAACTAAATGCCAGCATTGTTTGTGTTAAAGCTGGACTCCACTTCTTTAAATAGAGCTATGAAGGTTGACACTACCAATAAATGTGGTTTTCAATTGATGCATTTACGAGCAATGGTATGTATAAAGCTAATAACTGAGAAAGTGTAAAATCATTAAGAGTTGCCTATGCAATTTTATTGAAGTTTGTTAGAAAGAAACATATGATTATTCTTCTTTTCTCGTATTTTCTTAAAAGGATCATTTTGCTCCTCTCACCAAAGAATATTCTAAGATGCTACATACTTTGAAACCTTTCCAAGCCATCACAGTTGCTTGATATGTGTAGGGAGGCTGTTGCTCATTCTTGTGTGGGGTGGTTCCAACTCAAACAAATATACTCTTCCTAAAAACGTTTTTGGCTTATCAAACATCACGTTAATTAGTACTCATTCTGTACATAATCTCAACTCAAAAATTGAATAGATTTATCATTCGCATTCTTTTAACTCTATTCAACTATTCCTTATCTTATGAACTTTTTAGACACAAACCTACTTCTTATCTTTAGGAAAGTTCTTTCTTTGTCATGTATTCTGATCTTTGCCTTAACGACTTTGCTCATTCTTTCACGTATCCAAGAGGAAGGTCTGGAACACTCTTCCTTATATTTTACCCATTTTCAAGCGCATTCTATTGAACATGTCGCCTTTAATTTCAGGATTTTATAATGTAGCATCTAACTTCGGATATATATATATATATATATATATATATATATATATATATATATATATATATATATATATATATATATTATATATATATATATATATATATATATATATATATTAAGGGAAATTTTTATTTGTCGTGTTTGGTGGCATGTTCGCTGTTAACTAAAAAGCTACGAAATTCTTTCATTTTTTCCTTCTGACAGTCGTTTTCATGATGGTTTCCATTTTTTTCCTCACGACATTCTGTATATATATATATATATATATATATATATATATATATATATTATATATATATATATATATATATATATATATATATATATTCAGCCGATCCCGAAAAAGTAGTCGCTCTGACCCTTCTAACTATCGACCTATAGCTCTCACTTTGTTCTATCTAAAATTTTTGAAACTCTCCTCAACTCTCATTTCCTGGATCATTTGGAGTCTCATTCTCTTCTTTCTGATCACCAGTATGGCTTTCGACGCTCGAGGTCAACTGGTGACATACTTTCCTATCTTACTGATCTATGGTCTTCTGCCCTTGGAGGGAGTGGTGGCGCTTGACATATCCAAGGCTTTCGACCGG
Source organism: Armadillidium nasatum (assembly GCA_009176605.1). Classification (NCBI taxonomy): domain Eukaryota; kingdom Metazoa; phylum Arthropoda; class Malacostraca; order Isopoda; family Armadillidiidae; genus Armadillidium; species Armadillidium nasatum. Next base: position 166,688 of record SEYY01018778.1, on the reverse strand, counting down.
GTATGGCATGCGTCACTGCTCTCCAAGCTCCCTTCCTTTGGGTTTCCTCCTTCCTTTGCTTACTCTTGTCTAGTTTTCTCTCAGATCGTTCCATTTCGGCTCTTGTAGATGGAGCGACCTCTTCCTCCTTTTCTGTCAACTGTGGTGTTCCTCAGGGATCTGTTTTATCTCCAACTCTATTCTTACTTTTCATTAATGATCTTCTCAACTGCACTTCTAACTCTGTTCACTCTTATGCTGATGACTCAACTCTACATTCTTCGACTCATTTCAAATATGCTCCCTCTTTTGCTTCTAGAGTTGCTTTCTCGTCTTCAACTTTCTGACTCTATTCTTGCCGATCTGGATGGGATTTTCTAGTAGCAACCTTGTCAAATTCAACTCTTTAAAAACTCAACTTCTTCACATCTCCCTCTCAAAAACACCTCCTAACTTTCCTATCCTCTTCGATGGCTCTCCCGTCTTACCTGTAAATAACATTAATATTCTTGGTCTAAACATAAACAACAAACTGTCTTGGAAATCTCATATCACAATGGTTGCTAAAGCGGCCTCTAAGAAGCTGGGGGTTCTGTTCAGATTGCGAGAATTTTTTTCTTCTGAGCAGTTACTCCAAATATATAAGGGTCTTATTCGCCCTTGTATGGAGTACTGTTCGCACATTTGGGGGGGCTCAGGCTCCTCCTCTCTTCTGGATATGGTTGAGTCAAAAGCTAAAAGATTAATAAACTGTCCCCTACTTTCAAACTCTCTTGACCCTCTACCTGAGGGTTGTACGTTAGGTGTGTGTGTCTTAAGGAATTTTCTCCTTATGCGTGTGCCCCCTCCTTGAAAAGGGCTCTGCCCGTGTAAAAAAAAAAAAAAAAATTATATATATATATATATATATATATATATATATATATATATATATATATATATATATATATATATATATATATATATATATATATATATATATGTGTGTATGTTTGTGTATGTATGTGTGTAATGTTTGTGACATCTGTGTCCGTAAAATGAAGGAGCCAAAAGGAGAAACAAAAGAGAAATAATTATACTTGGACAAAGAGAAAAGATTTTTATAACTGCTCCTTTTAAACGTAAGAGATGTGAAGGCTGATTGAAGGTAAGGGATTGGATACACGAATATGTGATTTGGGTAAGACTAAGATGAAAGGTAAAAGAGATGAATTCATGGGTTTGATTTCAGGGGAGAGTGAAAGTCAGTACTAGAGAAAGTAAAGCAATAATGATGCGAAGTAAATTTATTAGTTCAGGTTCTACGTGAGTAAAGTTGAAATTGAAAAATAAAATATGTATATTTAGAAGTGCATTTGTACCCCCAAATAACAGTGAACAAAAAGTAAGGGAGGTGTTGTAGGAAGAAAAACTACCTGAATGTTTGGGTAGTTTCAACAGAGATGATAAAGCGTGCTTATAAGGTGAATCCAACAGTTAATTAACATAAAAATGGAGGAATGGAAAGAAAGTGAGATAGAAGTGCAAGACAAATGGAAATATTTTCAGGAAGCAATAGTAATAACTACAAGGCAATATTTCGGCGTCAAAAATAATGATGGAAAAAGTAAAAGAAAGTGTAACGAATGGTAGAGTGAAGCAGTGGATGCTATTATTAAAAGTGAAAAAATATTTTGCAAGATGTATGGCTATTAATAGTAGCGCAGCAT
>SEYY01018778.1:147500-160000 GCA_009176605.1 Armadillidium nasatum | reverse complement strand
AATTCATAATTTTGTTTTCAAGTTATTAAGAACTTCTCTAAGTGAAGAAGCAAAGTAAGTTAGTTCAAATTGTTCGGAAACTTACAATTTTGTATGTCTGCTGTACTATGCTTCCACTCTATTGTTGTTCATTGTTTTGTTTTATTTTAACTTCTTCCTTAAGGGAAGAATTCAAAGTCCCAGAAATAGAATATATTTATATAAAGAATTTTACTTTTAAAATATCACAAATCCTTTTCTATAGGAAAAAAAGATCGGAAAAGAAAGCATATCTATTCGTAGTGCAAAGAACATTAACACACTCATTTCTTTTAAATATTAACCCTAAAATAAATGTTTTTTTTTTTCCCTCAGACGAACTCTACAAAGAAAAAAAGGTGCAAAAACGACAGTATTGCTTTTTTTTCTGTCCACTCTACGCACATCTCTTTTGTTTCCTTCTTTTGAAAGCTTGTTTCTGATTGGTGGAAAAAACTGTCTTCAAATCGATTTTTTGTTTATGCGTCTTGTCCTTCTTCTCCTTTTTTCCGTTTAATGGCTGTAATAACATAATAAATTTGTTGCTTCGAGAATAAATTGCTCTTTTGGGATGACCATGCAATATTTTCTCTTTCAATTTTAGCGATCAGAAAGGTACGTATATAAAGTAATTCGACGCTCTAGGCACTCAAATGACACATTAAAGCTCTGTACGTTAAAATAAAGCGTCCTTTCAAGAGGAAAGAACAGTTGGAACACGCGACCAAAAAGCGATATAATCACCAAAATTAATTCATACTTCTTTCGTTATTTGAAAATAACTTAAAAAAAATTGTTTCTTCGCTTTTCCTCTCATATTTAGTTATTTTCTTTTAGTAACAGAAAATATTTTAAATATTTTTTTTTTCCGAAAATATTTTATTTTTTTATATTATATATATATATATATATATATATATATATATATATATATATATATATATATATATATATATATATATATTATATATATATATATATATATATATATATATATATATATATATATATATATATATATTTTTTTTTTTTTTTTTTTTTTTTTTTTTTTTTTTTTTTTTTTTTTTTTTTTTTTTTTTTTAGCACCTCATAGAGTGTATTGCTGCAGGGTAGTGTCTGTTGTAGAAATTATTTTTGAAACAGCTGAAACCGTAGGTAGAAGGAGAAATCGTGATAAGTGTTTTAGCGACCGTTTAACAACTACGTGAAATAGAATTTCAAATGAGCCTTGGCTGCCTACGACAACATAATCCTACTTTACTAAAAATCACTTTCTGCAAATTCCGTAATTCTTTATTACAAGTTTTCTTACTCAAAATTTGTCAGAAGAAATGTCTTTAAATATTTTGTTGAACGAAGTTTAATTTTGTTCCTATTTTTGCTTAATTAAAATCATTGGAAAGCATTTCATAAAAAAAGTCGCACCTTTTTTGTTTTTTGAAAATTAATTTTGATTTGTTTTTTATTTTGATTTTCATTTTGAATTTTAATTTAAAAAAAAAAAAATAAAAATGTTTGGTACCGAATTTGATGAATTTTTTCGATTGCTTCAAAATAAAAACGTTGTCATGAGAGCTCGCCATGAAAGCAAATTCTTTCGTCTGATGGAAATCCATTTAGAGATTTCTGCAAAAGCTTTCTATTCAACCCTCGTATTTACTCTCTTTATTCTCGCTTCTAATCTTACCTCATGTTCTTAATCCATCCAATTCTGAAAGCAGTTATATATATATATATATATATAATATATATATATATATATATATATATATATATATATATATAATATATATATATATATATATATATATATATATATATATATATTATTTTTTAAAAAACGGTAGAATTAAGTGTTGCCTTGGTTGATCTTAGTCCGGAAAGGATATGCCATCAAGAGTTCCGTTTTTAACTCTTCGCTCAAACTTTTGCCTTTAAATTCAACTATAGACGATTCCGGAGCTATCCTTCCTCCTTCAACCCTCTCCAACTCATTTATACCTAAAATTAGAATTTCTTCTAAAGACATTATTTCTTCTCTCTCTAAGTTTAATACTAAAAAGGCGTACGGTCTCGATGGTATTCCTCCTGTGGTTCTCAAAACATGTGCTTCCGAACTTGCACCCTACCTTGGTAACTATTTCGTCTTTGTCTTTCTACTTCAACCTTCCCTTCTTGCTTGCAACGTGCGCTCATTCAGCCTGTGCCGAAGAAGGGGATCCCTCTCAAACCTCCAACTATCGTCCCAATTCTTTAACCTCCGTTCTCTCTAAAATTTTCGAATCTATCCTTAACAGTTAGATTTGGAAACATCTCAATTCTTCTAATCTTATCTCAGATCGTCAGTATGGTTTCCGTATGAATGCTCTACTGGTGATCTTTCCCTTCCCTCAGACTCTTGGTCCTCCACTCTTCGGTATTTCGGTGAATCATTTGCTATGGAGCTGGACATATCGAAAGCCTTCGATATAGCCTGGCACATAGCTTTAATTTCTAAACTTCCCTCTTTCAGTATCTATCCTTCTTTCTGTGATCTCTCAAATTTCCTTTCCGTCATTCTATAGCAGCTATTGTAGACGGTCACCGTTCTTCCTTTAAATCTATTAATAATGGTGTTCCTCGATATAGCCTGGCACATAGCTTTAATTTCTAAACTTCCCTCTTTCAGTATCTATTCTTCTTTCTGTGATCTCTCAAATTTCCTTTCCGTCATTCTATAGCAGCTGTTGTAGACGGTCACCGTTCTTCCTTTAAATCTATTAATAATGGTGTTCCTCAGGGTTCTGTCCTATCCCCAACACTTTTTCTACTTTTCATTAAAGATCTTTCTATTACTTTATCTCCTATCCACTCCTATGGTGATTACTCCACCCTTCATTACTCCTTTCAGTTTGAAAGACGTCCCTTCCAACAACAGTTAATAGACTCGAGAAGGATAGCCTTGGAGCAAGTAGCCTCGATCTTTCACGTATTTCAAATTGGGGCAGAGAAAACTTGGTAGTTTTCAATGACTCAAAAAGTCAATTACTCTATCTCTCGACTCGAGACAATATTCCACACAACTATGATATCTTCTTTCGAAAACACACAACTCAAACCTTCTTCTGTTCTTAATATTTTCGGTGTATATTTTTGTCGTGATCTTTCTTGGGGAGATCACATTATTTCTCTTTCTAAACAAGCTTCTAAGAGGTTGGGTGTTCTGAGGCGCCATCACCCCAGTTGCTTCCTCTCTATGGGAGTGTTGCTCGTCAGTGTATGGAGTATGCTTCACACATCTGGGATGGTTCAACTCATACAGATCTCCTTGAGAAGATGGAGTCTAGGGCTTTTCGTCTCATCAACTCTTCTGCTCTTATTAACTCTCTCCAATCTCTTTCTGCCCGTGGAATTGTTGCGTCATTCTCTCTATCGCTATTACAACGGACACCGCTCTTCTGAACTCTCGTCGCATACCTCCTCCATTGAGAAGAGTTTCGTGCGACACGCCTTTCTACACAGTCTCATCCTTTCTGTGTCCAACTCTACAAGCCCAGACTTACATATACTCTACTGCTAAAGTCAGAAACACTCCCCTTTTCAGTTTTCCCAACTTCATTTGACATGCATACTTTCAAACGCCGTGTATCTTTGGACATGTCGCCCTCCAACGAATAGAATAGAATAGAATTTTTTCAACTCCGGTGGAATTCGGTAGGCCTCTGGCCTTTACCCACCGGAGGAGATAAAAAATTTGATATTACGTACTAATTCTTTGATTTCCTTGGAATGATTACTTCTGATTAGATGTGTTCACAGACTTAACTGAAGTGTTGCTCATCGGCAAGGAGTCTTTCCCTCAACTTTAAGTTTTAAACCTTTGAAACACCTTTTTGTTCTTGTGTTACTTGTCGACTGAACTGCCTTTAGGAATTGCCATTCACTTAAAGCATCAGAAATTCCTGATATTTCACTTTTCTATTGTATTTTCACAGAATTGTGAAAATTTATTCTTCGTGAAACTAAAGAGATTTTCTCTGTAGAAATACAATAATCTTCTGTCTCTTCTTCCTCTTCACACTCTTATAGTATTTTGCTAAAAAAGGATGTCAATTCTTCTAGCTTTGCTTTTTCTCTTTCCCTCTTGTAGTATCTCATTCTGCCAAAGCTACACTTTTCCTTCAACATATGCCTCTAATGCCAGGTTCGACAATTCCGGAGCTATCTAAATCTCTCCTCCTCCTCAAGACTTTACTAACATTCAGGCTACGTATCATATATATATATATTATTATATATATATATATATATATATATATATATATATATATATATATATATATATATATATATATATATATATATATATATATATATATATATATATATATATATATATATACTGTGGTCCAAAAAAAAGCATTCATTTTAAAATTATCAATAATTCGATAATTATCGAACGTAGATAGTTCAAAATTAGATAAGATCATAATTGATGGTTTATTTATATTTGGAATTTTTTTAAAAATTCTACCTTTATTTGTTGATTTTTTTTTTTTTTTTTTTCAAGCTATATAAAAAGCATATTTTCCATTGTTTTATTTCAAGAAATTTATATCCTTGAGATAATGCCTTTTACCGAAGAAGATAAAATTCTTATTAAACATTATCGAATAGAGAAGAAGTATGGCAGAATGAAATTATTACATGAATTCCCTCACAAAGGATGGTCTTTAGGGGGTTTAGACACTCTGCTAAAGAAAATTGATGAAACTGCAAGCATTAAACGAAAAGCAGAACCCGGGCGTCCCGTTTAATGCTTGCAGTTTCATCAATTTTCTTTAGCAGAGTGTCTAAACCCGCTAAAGTTCATCCATTGTGAGGGAATTCATGTAATAATTTCATTCTGCCATACTTCTTCTCTATTCGATAATGTTTAATAAGAATTTTATCTTCTTCGGTAAAAGGCATTATCTCAAGGATATAAATTTCTGAAATAAAACAATGGAAATTAAGCTTTTTATATAGTTTGAAAAAAAAAATCATCAAATAAAGGTAGAATTTTTAAAATTTTCTCAAATATAAATAAACCATCAATTATGCTCTTGTCTAATTTTGAACTATATTTACGTTCGATAATTATAATGTTATTGATAATTTTTAGATTCATGTTTTTTTTTGCACCCACCTTATATATATATATATATATATATATATATATATATTATATATATATATATATATATATATATATATATATATATATATATATATATATATATATATATATATATATATATATATATATATATATATATATATATATATATATATATATATATATATATATAATTGGAGTGTCTGTATAGAGGAGATAATTCTAAAACAAAAGTCAAAGAAACGTGGAAGAATTTTTTGACGTTAAAAGCAGCGCAAAAAAAGTTTGACGTTTGAAATGATTTAGAGAAGAAAAAATACATCCCCCAAACTTTTTTTTTGGGGGGGGGGAAGGGAGGGGGATAAGAAAGAATTTAGGTTTTTGTCTACTGTAATTTATTAGGAAAATCTTTCCTTAAAGATAAATTAATTTCGAAAAGAGTTTAACATAAAGTATTAAACATTCTCTCAAGATTATATATATATATATATATATATATATATATATATATATATATATAATATATATATATATATATATATATATATATATATATATATATATATATATATATATATAGGAAAATATAAACTAACTGGAAAAATAAATGTTAAACGGAATTGCACTACTTTTTGTGTTTAAACCGCATAATTCTCTTACCACGATTTTCAATTAATAACAAATGGTTAATAATAAATAAAATAAAATAAAATAATTGAAAAAGAATCAATATATTAATAATTTTTTTTATTTTAAAACAAATTTTTTTCGATTTCATATTACACCTTTAATATAGTCGCACTAAATTTGAGTTGTACTATATATATATATATATATATATATATATATATATATATATATATATATATATATATATATATATATATATATATATATATATATATATATATATATATATATATATTACTGATGGCATCCACATCCACACTTGACAAAAATTCTATATTCTCATCAATTGATATAAAATTTGACATGTGATCCATCACTATATATATATATATATATATATATATATATATATATATATATATATATATATATATATATATATATATATATATATATATATATATATATATATTCTATACAGGGATAGAATAAATCAAAATTCTTTTCCATTTTAATTTCCTCTCAAAGTTCCGAGTGGAAAAAGTATTAACGAGTTTCTCACTAATATCTTCAGACCCACCCTTCATTTTTCTATTGTACCTAAACAAAAATATACATAAAACTTCCGTATATAGGATCACTTGCATCCCAACTTAATATATATTTCTTACCATAGTTGAAGCTACTTTTTTCGCAATGTCAGTTCATTCTTTTAAAATTATAACTCTCTCTCAATTCATGCTTTCTTCAGACACAAGGAATTTCACCCAGTGCTTCTCAGATAATCATTAATTTATTTATTTAAGTGTGCCAGCTGTAATGGGCGTATGTTGGTCAAACTGAACTGGTCTACAATTAAAAAAGGATTGATAAGCATAGAGGAGTTTCCTTTAGAACAGACAATACACTCTGCCATAAAAGACCATGGAGATACACCCCCTCCTTTTTCTTCTTCTAATTTCTCTATTCTTCAACACGCATCTTCCCTTCTTGATCGTAGGATTTTGAAGTTTTATAAATAAAAACTCATTGCCCATCCTTAAATGATCAAGCTTCTTCTATTGTTCTTTCCACTCAATAATGAAGTCCTTTTTCCCAAAATAGTCCAGAGTTTTTATTTTTATTTCTTATTTCAATATCATTATTACTTTATTTTTTATTATTTTTTTGCAATTATTATTATTTTAAATATCTTATATTATATATTAGTTAATGAATTTATTTTAATTATATTGTAAAATAGAATTTTATAATATTTATTTTGTGCTGAAGACGGACCGAGATACGGTGTTAAACGTTCGCAGTGTATGAAATGAGTATGTGGAAACCTATATATTGCTTTAACGTTTCTAATTAGACTAAGGTTCACTTGGAAAGAAGCTATCTCAACTTTATATATATATATATATATATATATATATATATATATATATATATATATATATATATATATATATATATATATATATATATATATATATATATATATATATATATATATATTTAGTGATGGCATACGCATTCGTATCCTCATCAAAATTAACATCCGCATTCCGCACTTTCGATTATATATATATATATATATATATATATATATATATATATATATATATATATATATATATATATATATATATATATATATATATATATATATATATATATATATATATATATATATTATATATATATATATATACTATGACAAAAAAATTTTTTATGTAAAATGAAAATAAAATCAAGTAAAAGCGATATTAAAATATGAAAAATATTTACATTTGATTATAAATAATTAATAAAATTTAAATGAACGAATTGGACATTGTTTTGAATTGAAATAAATGTAATAAAAATATTTGATGAGTCAACTGTTTCAAAGTCCTTGAATCGAAAATTGTTTTAAAATTTTATAATTGAATTAGAGAGATGAAACATTCAGTTTTCAAAAAAAAAAAAAAAAAAAAAAAAGTTTTTTTTTTTTTTTTTTTTTTTTTTTTTTTTTTTTTTAATCAATAATTATAAATTATAATGTATAATAAATTTTCCAAACTTTTTCAAAGGGAAAAAATTAAAAGAAATATTTTAACGAGTTCAAAATAAATATAATTACAAAAAGATTTACAAAACACTTAAAATTATTAGTTTGTTTTACTCCGTAAATTTAGTATTAACTGTCCAGGATTAACTAATTACTCAAATTGTCATATGCAAAACCACCTGGTCTTGTTAAATACGCAATTGTTAAAATCCTTTAAAAAAATTAAATGAAATTGAAACAAATGATTAAGATGTTTATGTATATATTATTTCTATTATTCGAGAAAGCAAAAGACACAAAATTATCACTATTCTTAGACCAAATCTCTTTCACTTTTTAATTCTTGATTAAAAAGACTCAAATGCATAAATAACATCCTTCTCAATAACACGTCTTTTCCTTACTAATGACAAGATAATTGCAAAAGGGTTGCGATTGAGAGACTTTCTGAACTCGTAACGATGTCACATAGAGAGGTAAAAGAGTAATAAAGCAAATAAAAAACTTTTCTATAATATTTGGCGCAACAAAAACCTTCCGAGGAATATAAATTGAATACAGGGAATCTTTGAGGAATTATCTTAAACTATATATATATATATATATATATATATATATATTATATATATATATATATATATATATATATATATATATATATATATATATATATATATATATAATATATATATATATATTTCACCTCTGGTGGGTAAAGGCCAGAGGTCTACTAAAATTTCTACCAGAGTTAGGGAGATAATCGGAAACCTGGTCGAGCTAAAGGTCAGCATGTCCAGATACACGGCGTTTGGAGGTGTGTAAGTCATACGAAATTAGGAAAATAGATGAAAAAAGTGTATTCCAGACTTTACCAGTAGAGTACATGTAAGATTGAACATAGCGGTTAAGTCTGGGATCAGAGAGTTGGACAGAGAAAGGATGAGACTGTGTAGAAGGACGAGTCACACGAGCCTTCCTCAGTGGATGAAATATTCCACGAGAGAGTTCAGAAGAGCAGTGACCATTGTAATAGCGATATTATAGAGATAGTGACGCAAAAAAATTCGACGGGAAGAATGTGATTGGAGAGAATTAGTGAAAATAGGAGGGTTGATAAGACGAAAAGCCCTAGACTCCACCTTTTCAAGGAGAGCTGTATGAGTGGAACCACCCCATATGTGTTAGGCGTACTCCATACAGGGGCGAACAACACCTTATAAAGAGCAAGCATCTGAGTTGGCGTAAAAAAAATCACGAAAGCTTCTCAAAACTCAAAACACCCAACCTCTTAGAAGCTTGTTTAGAAAGAAAGATCACGAGAAAAAGAAACGCTGAGTATATTAAGGAAAGATGAAAGTATATAATATATATATATATATATATATATATATATATATATATATATATATATATATATATATATATATATATATATATATATATATATATATATATATATATATATATATATATATATATATAACAGCGAGCTTTCAATCATTTCTAAACTTTGAGCAGTTTCAAACTTCGTTTGAAATAACTTTATTTAACTTATGCATCAAACATATTATGTTTTGCATAAGAGAAAAACAAATATATAAAATATATATATATATATTTTAGCTTAAAAGGTTTACTGTGACACATATGGTTTTTAAATTTAAAATCTTTTCATGAAAATTTTCCGTTGTTTTGCAACCGTTGTAGTTGCATGTACGTTATATTTAATTTTCAAGTGGTGGGAAAAGAGCTTCTTTAAAAAATGGGTCACTGAAACGAAAATCAGAAGTGCAAAATGATTAAAGCAGAAACCATTCTATAATCTCTAGGCTCTGAAAAGAAGCTTTAAAGAAGTTGTTCTGAATGATGTGATTTGTTTGACAACTTGAGATCCAAAATTAGTAATGCAAAACGAATACGTCCAAAATGGATCTTGTTTGCTTGCAACATATATATAACAGTAATTAAATAGCTTTGGCAAGGACTCACTTTTCTTCCTTAAAACGTGTTTATTTACAGAAAGACTTAGGTTCATACTGCCTTACCTGCTCCATCACTAGTCCTCGAGTTCCCTAAATTACTTCGTTCTTTATTCTCTTTGTTAAATAAGACAAAATGGTGAGGACTTCATTTTTCTTTCTCTATCATCTCATCATACCCACGTCAAATGCCTCATTAACATTACCCTCTTCTTCTTCTTTCTTCTTATAGTTATTTCACAATGACAGAGAAAGCAAGTTCTCATATTGACGTTTGAAATTCTAATATTCAGATTCTACTAAAAATGACAGATAGACTTCCTCAGTATTTTACTTCTTTCTTAGATTTTCCCATTATGATTTTTACAATTAATTAAAAGAAATTTCTAATTTTGCTGATTTTGTTTTAATTATAATTCTCAAATTGTTTTTCAGCACTGTAGTACATCTTATTTTACAAATTCTTTAGAATATATATATATATATATATATATATATATATATATATATATATATATATATATATATATATATATATATATATATATATATATATATATATATATATATATATATATATATAAAATGATCAGTCTCTATTTGCCTATTTCGGGATACGGGTATCTCTTAGATGATTGAACATTGTAGGGCTTGAACTTTATTGTTTGCTGGAATACTTCCTCTGTTGATCTTCTTTCATCTGTTCACATTTCGCATGGTCTTTTCTTTGGACGTATCAGATTTAATGGAGCCAAATTTAATAAATGCATCCTTTCTTATCCTTTCTTCATAGGTAATGATTCCATGTAGTTAAAAGATCTGATATCACTATTTTTGTTGTCTGAATCTGTCAAGCAAGTAGTTCAGTTTTGTTTGCGATCTTATCCAGTAGATAGTTTTTCTCTCTCTATGTGTTATTCCTAGCACACTTTTCTCTATGTTTCTCTGTATTGCATTCAAGCTAAGTGTCCATACTTCACATTCATATATCACTGCTGGTAGCACTCGCTGTTCAAAATCTTAAAACGAAATAGAAATATACCAAGGAGACTAATATTCATTTTGCTTCAAACTGTTTTCGTTCTTCTTCTAGTAAGACTAAAAACAAATTAAAAATAAAAGTAAGTTATTTAAATGTTTATGTTTTTCTATTCATATTCAAGTCCAAGGAAAATTTGGTTACCGGTTAGCAAATAACATTTCATAATTACAATACTAATTAATTTTAGTCTTAAAAAAAAATTCTATATTTATTTTAATCATAATCTTTAAACAAGATTATAAATAATCAGTTATTTCTGGTCATTTCTATGCTCTAGTATAAACACAAATGAAAGGTACCCCAAAATAATTTAGGACTTGCTAGTGAAGTATATATATATATATATATATATATATATATATATATATATATATATATATATATATATATATATATATATATATATATATATATATATATATATTGTATAGTGTTATTCATTGACATGAGATTAAAAAATTCTAGTGAAGCTAAGCAGAACAGAAAAATTAGCAAGAGTTTAGGCAAAATGTTTGAATGTTTGAACTCTTGAATGTCAGTAGGCAAGTAGCCCAATAGTAAATATTGAACAACTCCATTCTAGAACTAGTTCGTGGACACACTTTGAACAACTTATATTATCAAAAGGGTAAGTGAATTAACGAAGTCCAAAGCAGAATGAAAATAACCTGGAGTTTTATGGGATCATGGCAAAATTGAATTCTCTCTTCGTTTAAGAGAAAAATATAACAGCAAAAAGATTACTATTGCCATGATATAAAGTTGTGAGATATAGACGTTGATATGAGAAGAGTATAATAACTAAAAACAACAGGAGTTGGGGCATAAGTTTAAAAAGTGAAACAGATGAATATGACTGCAAGAAAAACTAACAGATACATACACTTGAGCAGTTTGTGTTTCCTGCAGTGGCATACTGCTGTGAGATATAGACCTAGATGTGAGAAGAGAACGAGTGGAGGCATAAGTTTAAAAAGAGAAACAAGTGGAGGCGATTGCAAACAAAACTAATAGAAATAAAAGTGAGAGTCAAATAACAAAAACAGAGATGGGTAAAACATAAAGCAAGACGGGATGACGATGGATGGACAAAAAAGAAACAGTTAAATCTGAAACACGCAAGGAAAGAACCATGTCAATGTTGGACAGGTGAAACTAGTACAACTGCAGGAATAACCTGGTAAACGAAAGATAATATTGATTTAAGATCAACATTATCTGAGCCACCTTGGAGTTCCACTGTCCTCCAGCTGGAAACCACAGGCATATATATATATATATATATATATATATATATATATATATATATATATATATATATATATATATATATATATATATATATATATATATATATATATATATATATATATATATATATATATATATATATATATATATATATATTCTAACAAGTTCACATATGAGATTGAATCCTACAACAGAACTTTTCTGGATCTTCTAATTATCCTTGACTCCCAAATTGTATTATTTTCTCTTATCAGTCCAAATATATAGGCCAAATACATTAAGAAAACTTTAGTCGATTGCAAATCCTAAAGGCATTTAAATTGTTTACCCCTTAATTTCTTCACTCTGAGATTCGTTACATTTAATTTATTTTATTAACTTGGTTTTCTCCCTCAGTTTTATGCA